>PVKC010041025.1:0-12205 GCA_004027635.1 Crocidura indochinensis | reverse complement strand
GTCTTCACATATGAGAGAAATCCCCCCAGAAAATTTCTAGTAAAATATTAAAAAAAAAATAGGGGCCTGGCGGTGGCGCTGGAGATAAGGTGCCTGCCTTGCCTGCACTAACCTAGGACAGACGGCAGTTCAATCCCCCGGTTTCCCATATGGTCCCCCAAGCCAGGAGCAACTTCTGAGCGCATAGCCAGGAGTAACCCCTGAGCGTCACCGGGTGTGGCCCAAAAACCAAAATAAAAAATAAATAAATAAATATAAAAATAATAAAATTAAAAAGAAAATCTAAACTGTCCACTAAACTGTTTATGAACCTATTGGTCAATCTTTCCTGAAGAAAGGAAAAAAAAAACTCAAGCTAATTCCATTAACATAAAAAATTGTCTTTTTTTACTCTAGAGTTTTCTAATATGATCAGAACCCAGGCATTAAAGGATTAGTTAATAAGAACTCAGTAAATTGTGGTCTCTTCTGAACTTTAGCTTTAAATGTAATCCAATGCTAGAAAGATAAACTATACATTTGAATTGCTAGTTGACTTCATATTTTTGTCTAAGTAAACTTTATGAAGAATTTATTTGAAAATAGATTGAAATAAAAGCAGCAGATATCACCTGTGGTCTATTTCCCAAGATAAGTAAGTTGGCCACTTTTAAAAACATTTATATCAGATTTAATTGTTAGTCTGACCAAATCATTCAAAAAAAAATCCAGCCTCAGTGTTTAGTTATTTAGGTTTGAAGTTTGGTCAATTAGCTACTGTTCCCATCAGTTCAAACCTCCTAGATCCCAACTTGGTTATCTACTATGGGATATCAAAAATGATGACTAAATTAATTAGCTTAGACCCAGAGATTCTTTTTTGTTTGCTTTTTTTCTTTTTGTTGTTGTTGTTTGGAGACCACACCTGACTTTACACTCAGAAATCACTCCTGGCAGGCTCCGGGGACTATATGGGATAACAGAAATTGAACATGGGTCAGGCCAAGATTGTCTGAGTGCAACGCAAAGGCTCTACCGCTGTGTTATAGTTTCAGTCTCTGACACAGAAATCTTTCTCACAACTAACATGATTTCATTTTATAAAATTTCATAAATATAAAGACTGGGAGTCTATACTTTCTTTATTGTTACATAATCCATTAATGAAATTATTCTCCACTCTCATTCTAAAAATTCTCTCCATAAAATTAATTCTCTACATCATTGCTTCAAAAAGTTCTTAATTTAACCCTAATAGTCTTCAAATATATAAATATATATATATTATACTATATATACTTATATATTATATATAATATATATAAATATACAAATATATATAAGTATATATATAAAAATTGTGGTTTCTCCTTTAGTATTTATATGCTGGAACTTCAATTTTTAATATAAAGTACAGAGGTGTGAACCCTGGAGCCAGAAAGGTAGGAGGCCTCAGAATTGGGATGTTTCTTATTAATTCAGGTGTGCTTATACTCTTTTTCTTTAAAAATATAGAAAAATGAAGACCAGTAAGAGGGTGCTTATTACAAATTGATGTACTTTACATATCAACCTTCAATTTCAGCCTCCAGATAACTGGGCATACATGTTGTTTTAAAAAAAAATCACAATTAGTAGTATTCTCTTATAACAGCCCCAAATGAAACATTCATTAATGATTTTTCTCCCAGTAAGTTGGGCAATATTTTATATATGTAACCATGAATCTATCATCATGTATCTGAGTTGAAAATACCCACAAAATAGTGTAACTTATGAGGTCTTTCAAGATCTTCCCTCACCTGAACTCTATAACCACAGCATCGCTACTTTTTCCACTGGTGCCAGACTGACTATAGTTTTTTGTTGTTCTTTTAACTTCTACTTTTCAGATTTCTGCTTGGAACTCACCTCATGAGATGCATGTTCCCTTTCATTAAGCTCTAATTCTAAGATACTCTTTGATACCCTGATATCAATGATATCTTGCTAGTCTTTGCTGGTATCCTATGCTATAACAACACTTCAAACTGTATATGTATTGTATTAAACTTTCACTTCTTCAGAAGGCACTGTGGCTCTCTAAATTCTATTTTCTTCTATGTAAGTAAGAATAATATTGGGCAGAATCATGGTTATTTTCCCAGCACCTGAAAAGACAGATGGATACAACATGACTAGCGCTCCATAGTATGTGCCGAGAACTACATTGTCCAGAAATGTAGACTAGAGGATTAAGGTATGCAACTATATTTGAGTTAAAGACAGTGACTTTAAGTATAATACTTTAAAACTCTGACACCACATATATTTCCATTAACAGATCCAGGTCTTATTCCTGAGCACAGAACTAAAAATATCCATGAGCACATTTATGTACAGCCCAATTCATTTACCTTACCTTTATCTTATAGAAAGAACAATTTCTATAAAGTTATTGGAGTCTTCCCTGAAAGTTTCCAGTAGGTCCTTTGAAATTGAGTCTTTATGTGAAAGTTCTTTTAATGAAAGTAATATTGAATAAACTAATTTATTCAGGGCTAAGATTTTGTTTCTCAGAAGCAAAAAGTTTTGAAAGAAATTATTTTTCAGAAAACTATTGTACAAATCAAATTCAAATAATGTTCATTAATTTTATTTTACATTTTAAAATGGGGTTTTCAAATGATTCACTAAGAAACAAACACACAAGACCAAAAAGACAGTATAATGGCTAAGTTTATGCATGCAACTAGCTTTTTTTTGGGGGGGGGGGCACACCCTGTGACGCTCAGGGGTTACTCCTGGCTATTTGCTCAGAAGTCGCTCCTGGCAGGCACGGGGGACCATATGGGGAGCCGGGGATCAAACCGCAGTCCGTCCTAGGTTAGTGCAGGCAAGGCAGGCACCTTACCTTCAGCGCCATCGCCCGGCCCCCGCAACCAGCTTTGATTTTAATCCTAGAACTACAGAGTGTCCCTGGAGCACTGTTAGAAATGATTCCTGATTAAAGACATAACGATGGTATTTGAAAATTGCCAGATATAATCAAAGATAAAATAAAGATAAAAATAATGCAAATAAAATTGTACTTAGATTAAAACATATAAACTTTTTCTATCTTATTAAGAAGTTATAATATCTATATAATTTTAATAAGTAATATATTTTCTAGCTAAGGGTACTGTGGACTGAGGGGAGTCTTTTTCTGTGCTTCTGTCTTTTATGAATTCTTGGAACTCTCCCCAAAGACCAGAGCCCTGGGAAGTGAATCCAGAAATCACTGTATTCTGAAGCTGCCAGCTAGCTAATGAGTGAGTAAGATCTGGCTGTGGAGATTCCCAATTGGAGAGCTGATTGCTCCACCTGCAGGAGACTCCGCCCTACTGCGCTCTGCTAAGGGTATACTGTCTTTTAAGGGGAGTCTTTTTCTGTGCTTCTGTCTTTTCCGAATTCCTGGAGCCCTAGAAGAGTGCGACAGCGAAACGAACCAATAAACCCCATCACAATACGCAGGAAGTAGGCAAACACTATGCACCGAGAATGAGGATGATGGTTTGGATGACGTAAAAAATCACAACCCTCTGCTTAACGTCTCAGATAAGGAACTTAAATTAGAAATATGGAATATGTTTGTAAAACTCCAAAAAAGCATAGATCGATCAGAACAGAACACAAAGACAGAACTCAGAAAACTCCAAACTGAAATAGCAGGCCTGAAAAACACGGTAGCTCAACTGAAAACCTCAGTGGATGCCCTCGACACCAGGGTAACAACAGCTGAAGAGAGAATCGGAGTACTGGAAGATGTGATGCACAGAAACTCAACACAGCAGAAGAAATGGGAAAAGAAACTTATGACAAACGATCAGGCAATGGAAAAAGTACTCAAGGAATGTGAACAGATGAAAATTGAAGTCTTTGACAAACCCAAAAGAAACAACATAAGAATCATTGGAGTCCCAGAGACCCAAGTAGGAGATCACCAGGAAGAATCAATTGTCAAAGACATCATCAAAGAGACAATACCAGAGTTAATGACTACATGCAATCAAATCCTGCATGCCTGAAGAGTACCAGCTAAGAGAGACCCAAAGAAAAACACCCCCAGACACATCCTCATTACAATGACAAATCCTACAGATAGAGATAGAATACTGAATGCAGCAAGATCAAAAAGGGAAATTATATTCATAGGAGCATACCTGAGACTTACAGCAGACATGTCACAAGAAACTCTCAAGGCCAGAAGACAGTGGTGGGATATTGTGACAAGACTGAAAGAAATGAATACCTCACCGAGAATTTTGCACCCAGCCCGACTCACATTCAGGTTTGAAGGAATAATACATAGCTTCATGGATAAACAACAGCATAAATAATATATTTTCTAAACTGTTTTTTATTAAATATTAATACTATATAGATTATTTTACATAACAGCACATGCATAAATCTCATCCTAATATTTTAATATGTCATTTTTATTTTGCCTTTAATAGATTAAATATATTTCAGAATAAAATCCTGCATTTGATCATACAACAAATGATTTGGCCTCATGATAATATACTATTCAACATATGGAAGGATGTAAATGACAGGATTTATTTTTATTTAAACATACTTAATCTTGACAAAATCTATCATTTTCTAAACTATCTAGGAAGAACTTTATTTATTGCTACATTAAAGTGGTACACTTTATACAACCTAAATAATACATTTCAAGGATAGGATTTAGCCAAAAAAGCTAAATATAGTTAGAGCTTTTATTGTTTCTCTGGTTGCACACCCAAATTTAAAGAATCTAAAAATAATGTCTTCATTTTAAGCATGGTTAGTTTGATGATACTGTTTTTCAGATTTGGCTATTCAGATTTGGCCTTTGTTAAATGATTTTGTCTTTACAATTCTTTATAATTTGTTACAGTATATCATTCTCTAAAGATTTATCTAATCAAAGTCTAGATTTTTGCCTTTGTTTTGTTTTGTTTTGTTTTCCTTTCTTATGGCTTATACCTGACTCCGTGCTCAGATTTTACCCTGGGTAGTACTTGAGAGAAAATGTGGTGCAGAGGATCAAATCAGGCGAGTCACATGAACCATTGTACTATGTCTCCAGTCTGTGAATCGGAATAAAAATGAAGCTGGCTCAAAATTTATTCTAGTAAAAATATCCTCTCAGTTGCACTGCAGATTTACTGATACTTTCATGGCTTTTGCCCCTGAAAATGGTTACATTTTTAAAGCATGACCACTGATAGTTAAAATATTGTAAATTTATATTTTTGAACTATTTATGGTTAGTTGCAACTTAGTGGCCATTTGTCTCCTCTTTTAAAGGATTTCTACTCACTGAGCTGAATTTGATAAAACAGAAAGTGTAGTACTCTGAAGCACAGGACCAAGTGCATTTGGCTATATTCTCTGTAAATGTTTGGTCTGTGAAATGCCAAAAGAAAAGATTCCGGAAAAGAAGAGGCAAGAAGACGTTGTTTCTGTTTCTTTTCAAGTCACATGCTATTTCATTATTTCCTCCTCCAAATATACCCTTAATCAGTTGAGATTTTATAAAGTTGCAGATGTTAATTCATTGCTGCAAAGTTAAGAGGCTTCTCTGTAAGTGGTAGTTTCCATTCTGAAGGAAATACTGGACTATTAATGCAGCCTCAAATCAGCAGATAATAAATATTTGTATAGGTGCATGCTGTTCCTTGTTTATAAATGTGTCAAGTAAAATTTTAGATTGTCTACAAAATGTAGCCATTATGTATTGTTTTTCATAAATAGCCAGTTCAGATTAGTAGAGATCAAAACAAAGCCCAAAACTGAAAAACAATGATTTTTGTTATCACTCTACATTTGACCTTCTTTCACAACAAACTGTTTAAGTGCTTTAAAAACTGTAAAATCAAGAGTTTGCATTGCACGTGCTGACCTAGGGTTGACCTTGGTTCTTTTCCATGTCGTCCCATATAGTCCCCCAAGCCAGGATCGATTTCTGAGCGCGTAGACAGGAGTAACCCCTGAGCGTCACCTGACTTGGCCCCAAAACAAACAAACAAACAGAAGTAAAACCTTCGATCAAAGAGAACAAAGTTGTTTTGTTCATACAAATGACATTTGGAAAAAGTTGAAATGTATCATTGTTGTTTACTTGTTTGTTTTTTTAGGACCACACCCAGTGGACTCAGGGGTTACTTCTGGCTCTGTGCTCAGAAATCACTCCTGGCAGGCACAAGAAACCATGTCGGATGCCAGAATTCGAACCTGGTTGAGATTGGCTGCTTGCAATTCAAAAGCCTTACTACTCTGCTGCTATCTCTCTGGACCCTGAAATGTGTGATTTTGTGTTCATCAGCATTCCCAATGCTCTATCCTTGGGAAGAGGGACTAGATAGCCTTTGCTGCTTATGAGTAACTCTAAACACTTCCTGATTTCTGAAACTGTATGGTACCTTGACTCTACTCTTTTTTTTTTTTTTTGCTAATTTTATTAATAACCTGGGAGGCAGGTAAACACATATGTTGGAGGAGTTAGGATCATAAAAACATCTAAGAAGTACTTGATTTATCTTTGTTTTATATTCCAACTAAATTGTCTTGATTAATAAATATGTTCTTGATAAAGAATACATAAAATAAACACACATAGAGGTGGGATTTGTGTGTGAGTGCTTATTCTTTTTAGACCATAGATGGAGATGCTCAGGGTCTATTCCAGTCAAGACTCAAAGGATCATAATGTAAGTGCCTTACATGCTATACAATCTCTCTGGCCTCACATGGGGATCTCTAATAGCTTTAAAGAACAAGTGAATAATTTCACATATGGTCGCATTCTGTCTACATCTGTTTGATCACTACATTGCAGTGCAGCATTTAGGCTTCAGAACATATTTTGAGATCGTTCATCTTTCAAACCATCAGCAATTTTCACAATATTTTCAGCTTTCTTTGGGACAGACAAATAAACAAAAAAATATGAGTTACATAAGGAAGATAATAGTGAGCAGTTATTCATGGTCATCTCTACATATATTTCCCTTCGTGTGTGTGTGTGTGGGGTGAATCTCAATGATTCATTTCTTCTGAGCTATGTTTATGCAAGTGTATTTCTTGGATGGATTACATTGACTGAAAACTAATGTAAGCAGAGTGAAGAATTAAATAGGGTTTAAAATCATTTTATTTATTGGTAGTGATAGTAAATTCAGTAGTTACTTTTCCATCTATAAATCAGAGCATAAGGTTATTTTTCTGAATATCTGAGTGCAAGATGTGTGAGACATGCATGAATATGCATGAATATGAATATTATAAATGTAAGAAACATTTATAATAAATGTCATATTACAATCAAATTAATTTTTTTCTTGGACATAAAATGTGGTCATCCCAAAGTATGTCAAAGCTACTGATGTTATTTTTAGTGTAATTAATACATAGTACCCACACATACACACATTTGAAGCAATGTGATATAATTTGTAAATGTCTGTATTTGTAAAATAGGAAACAATGGACCCTGTCTGTCAAACAGGGAACTATATTATTTTATTTTCTTAAAAATTCATGAAGGAGGGGCCCGGGAGATAGCATAGAGGTAAGGCGTTTGCCTTTCATGCAAAAGGTCATCAGTTCGAATCCCGGTGCCCCATATGGTACCCCTGTGCCTGTCAGGAGCAATTTCTGAGCATGGAGCCAGGAGTCACCCCTCAGCACTGCCGGATGTGACCCAAAAACCACAAAAAAAAAATTCATGAAAGAGGCCTAGAGGAAAATGAAATAATAATTATGCTACATTAATTGAAATTTTTGAAAAGTGATTTAAAAATGTTTTAGAGACATTAGATGCAAACACTTAAATTTTATATAATAGAGAGTATGCAAAGTATAAAATATGAAATTGTAATCTAGAAGACTATTCCTCTCTCATCATGTTCAGGGATTGTTCTCCCTGTGATGCTAAGGGACATTGTGGTGGCTAGGATCAAATAGGGCTAGTTCATAAGCAAGGCAAGTTCCTCAATGCATGTATAAAGCACCTTAATATTTAGAATTTATCCCTTCAACCTCTTTATTCTATTTTTAATGATGGAGACTTTATTTACAACAGTTTGAAAATTATTGTCATATGCTTGCAGTGTTATATCATAATCCCTACTATCAAAGACAATAAAACCTTCATAATATCCCAAGCTCAATTCTCTCCACTACCAAACACTATGCTCTTTAACTACTACTGTTTTTGTTTGGTTGTTTGTTTTGTCTATCTGGTTGGCTAGAATTTGGGCGTGTGTCTGTTGGGATTAATTTAATTCCTTGCTATATTTTATACCTTATAAACAAGTGAGATCATTTGGCTCTTTTCCTTTCAGACTCATATCAACTAGTATGATATCCTCAAATTTTAAGGTTAGAAGATGCATGACTTGATCTTTTCTCAATTATATGTAGTATGACATTGTGTTGCATATATCACAGTTTATTATCATTTCATCTATTTTTAGGAACATAATTGGTTTTAGACCTTTGTTATTGGAAATGGTGTTTTGATGAGCATGTTTTGATGAGGTGTGGTGATAACATTGTGAGTTTATGTTTAGTTATTCTTAGGTTAGATGCCTATTATTTAAAAATAGCAAAAAAAAAAAACAGTACACACATATGGCAGAACTCTTCATAATATTGTCCTTAGAGGAATCTAAAATAAAATAACCCCACTGGCATCAAAAACATATGGGTCTGTGAACAACTTAAAAGTTTCTTCATGCCCTCTCCTAAAATTATGTCATATGTTTCTTTTTGCCCTAGAAAAGTAATATGTTTGTTCAGGTAAAATTCCCAATTATATGTCATATACCAGCACTATTCAATTAATGGTGTGGCTGCGTATGTGGCTGCGCAATACCTCCAAAATCACAGTATTACTGGCACAGTATGATTTTTATCCCCTGCAGTCTCTATGTTCCTCCAGGAGTGATCCATGATCACAAACAATGAGCAATGTTTGGTATGGAAAAAAGCAAAAGGAAAGAAAAAAACAAGACCAAAATAATAACACAGAGTCCCAGTCCATGCAATGCAGAAAGAGTGTAGGTAAAGTATTTGCCTTACAAAAAGCTGACATAGTTTTATTTTCTGAGCACTGCCAGGATTTATACTCAAGCATGAGCCAGAGGTAAGCCTAGAATAGAGCCATGATTGTCATCCAAAGTAAAATTTAAAATATCCCTATACATTAAGCGTAATATGTTAAGAAGATTTATTTGCACAAAATTGTTTTTTTTAATTATCTTTTCATTCCTGTGTATTTTTTCTGGGTAATATTGGGTCACTTTAAATCCCAAAGTTGCTGTCATCATTCATAAAATTAAATAGTTTTAAGTCTTTATATTTATTTACAAATTTCTTTAAATTATCAAAGTAAGTTATTGTGATCTTACAGTTTTAAAATATATTTGCAGGAAAGCAACTATGAGGTATATTAATATCGTCTTCTTTTTCATTTCAAAGAATTTTATTATCACCTCTTTACTGACCTTTACATGGTATAAATTTAATGGAATTTTAAAATCTCTAACTTGGAATGTGTCTAGAGGTTTATAAATAAGGAATGATTTAAGTGTAAATGTATGACAGTTAAATTAGCAGTGTTAAGTTAAAAACTAAAACAACTAGTACCTAAAAAGTACTTACTTAGAGAGAAACATGAAAGAGTATACATTATCGAAACTTAGTATATGTGGATAATGGTCAAATGCTTCTAAAGTTTTTGTATGTCTATATCAAATTTGTAATATATTGACTTCTAATACTGATAGTGCAGTCACAGTAACATGATTTTTAAGAAGTTTTAGCAAGATGACTTATTTTACAATATACTTGTAATGATTACTGTCAGAATACTATATTTTATTATACTTGTAGGATTTGATTAAAATCATTAATAGAGAGTAAAAGCAAACCCCACTGTCTTTTAAGAATAAGCAATTTAATGCATTGTGGTACCTACATTGCAATGATAATATAAAATAATACAATGTTTCATTGTACATTTAAAATAATTTTAATTTAGACTATAATTAATAAATGCATTAAAGAACTATATAATCTTTCACTTCTAGTATTTATTAGGGGCTAACTGAATTAAATTTTGTGTCATTTAAAAATCATAACATTATACATCTTTCAAAAATACACACAGAATAAATCTACTCATTTGGCAAAACATTTATTAATAAAAATTCCAACTCAGTTTAAATAAAGATATAAAAACTTTCAATATAACATTACTCATATAGATGTTTTAATGGTAGGTAGGATTCTGGAAAGACATGTTGTTAATATTATTGTTTTTAATATAAAAATTTTATGAAATACTTCTAAATGCATACATTAATATTGAATAGCATAACAAACACAAATATGATATGAGAGTTGTAAAATATTATATTGCTACATATTTTATATTTATTTTAGTGGAATATTTTAGTTTTTTATACATCTGTAATATTTGAGAATATATTTTATTACATGTTTATAATAAATTATAACACCTAAAATTACTGCAAGATTGGTAATTTGATTTTCAGGTAGCATTATGCATTTTGATTAAATGATGTATTTCCAAAGTCTCTAAATATAGCTAGCACTCTAATTTTTTCTGTGTTTCACTTGTTTTTGAAACTTCTGTTTTTCCAATAAACTTGAAATATCTGGAAATTGCTGATGTATAGCTCTCAGTTCCTTTAGACATAGTCTATTCAATGATTCTTTTGAGAATTGGGAGTAAAGTACTTCAAAAATAGTTAAAATGAAAGTTGTAAGTTGTATGTTATATATTGTGTGTGATTGTTTGGATAAATGTAATGGCTTTATTTATTTATTTTTAATTTTTATTGTGGCTGAAGTGAATTACAAATCTTTCACAGTAATATTTAAGGTACATAGTGACTATGAATCAGAGGCATTCTCACCACCAGTGTTGTCCTCCCTCCAACCTGGTTCCCAGCATGCATCTTATATCACTATATATCACTAGTATATCACTAGTATCACTATATCACTAGTATATCAGAATACTAGTGTAAATGGTCCCCACTTGTACAGATTATTGTACATAGGGTATTAATTTTGTTGTCATTGACTTTGAGTTTGATGCTCAGGTCTGATAATTTTTATTTCCACTAAATGTTCATATGACTTCTAGTCCTGGTACCATCCACTCTCCCCCCCCTTAATTTATGAGGCTGAGCAAGATGATTCAAATAATGTGGTTCTATTGGATATATGAGAAAAAGGAAAAGAAAAATTAAACTAGGAGGAATGCATCTAGGGGCTATAAATATCATTTTGGAAAATGAAAAATGTAATAAAATAAAACCAAAATAAATTAAACAAAACAAAAAAACAACAAAGCAATAGCAACAAAAATACTAAAAAGGGGAACAAAAAGAAAACCAAAACGAGCTTTATTTTTTAGATAATCTGTTCCATCAGAAAATTTGAATAGCTATACAAATCCATTTAAGAAGTGTAAGTTGCTGTTATTTCATGTCTCTTTTAAGCTATAAATATTTAAAATAAATGTAGAATATTTAATAATATGCCTATATAAATATAGGTCACAAAGAAAGTTCATATGAAAATCATATTCTTAATTTGTTATTTGAAAAAATTATGCTTCAAAATAATTAAATGGTTTCCTAGCTCCAAAATATTTATTACAGACTTTTAGCTCACATAATCTTTACTGATAAAATAATTGTACTCTTAAAATTGTCAAACAATTATAAAGTGATACTTTGACAAACTATTCAGAATTATTAAACTCTGTTAGATAAAAATAAGCAAAAATACTCAAATATTTTTATGGTGGTAGAGTAATAGTCATATCAAACTGATATGAAACCTTGAAGAAAATAAATAAATCAGCATTTCTTTTAAATGTAAATGCAAAATACTTCCTAAAATATTAGAAAATAGAATATACACAGTATGTTTAACAAAAAACAATGAGAGGGTACAGAGTGATAGGACAAAGGATATGGTGTTTTTTCACATGCAGTGGACCCAGAGTCAGTCCTCAGTATCCTATAAGGTTCTGTGTACTGCCAGGAGTAATTCATGAACACAGAGAGAGGAGGAATCCATGAGCACTGCAGGTGTGACACAAACATAAAAACTAAACTAAATATCTTAAGAAATTACATGATCATTTAATAAATACAGAAAAAAA
>PVKC010041024.1:0-12212 GCA_004027635.1 Crocidura indochinensis | reverse complement strand
GCCCCATAGTACTTATTTTTAAAGAGGAGGAAAACCAAAGAGTACAGTTCTTGATTTCATTATTATATTTTTATTATATTCAGTCATCTGTCTCATTAGGATATTTTTATTCTTAATAGTTCTTCTTTTACATTTTATGTCAAATATTTTTTAATAATTTATTTACGCGCCATGGATACAAATATGTTTATAGTTGGGTTTCAGTCATAGGATATACATTTCCCTTCACCAGTGTAACTTTCCTGCCATTAATGTCTCTCATTTCCCTCTTCCTCCTTCTCCTGTGTCAAATTCTTAAGGCCGTATAGCCTCAAATATCTGTTTATGTTTAATAGTCTTTTATGATAATGTATATAAAATTGTACATATTGATTACATATTCTAGGATTTTAGGTACAGAACTTTGGTCATTTATACTTACATAGCTTGCTAGTTTTCTAGTTTTTTCTAGCCTAGGAATTATTCAATAAATAAAAGTTTCAAATTAGAGAAGAAGATTTTTGTTGTTTGTTTTGGGAGAGCAAAATTAGCAGAGCTCAAACCCACTTCTGGTCCTCTGCTCAGGGGTCACACCTAGTGATACTAAAAGGACAATATGCAGTGCCAAGATTTGAACCCTGGTATTAATTTTAATTCTATTGCTTTTGACATACCAAGTTACTACACCTCCACCACCAAAGTGGCAAGGCCCTCAACCATTGTCCTTTTGCCACTTGCAGACAACCTTTTTTTTCTTCACTTTGTCCCAAATTTGTTACCTCAGTTCCGTTAGATCAAGTTTTTATTGGAGAAAATAAAGCTTTTTTTTATTGGAAAAAACAAAACATTTCCATGCTTTACTTTTGTTATTGTTGTTTTTTGGGCCACACCCAGCAATGCTTAGAGGTTACTCCTGACTTTGCGCTCAGAAATCACTCCTGGCAGGCTTGAGGGATCATATGGGATGCCGGGGATCGAACCGGTGTCTGTTCAGAGTTGGTCCTATGCAAGGCTGATGCCTTATCGCTGTGCTATAGCTCGGGTCCCAATGCTTTACCTTTTAAGTAAAATGTGAGCGAGATCATTTAATCTTTGACCTCCCTGACTTATTTAGCTTAACATGACACCTTGTAGTCCCATGTAATTTGTAGCAAAAGACAAGATTTAGTAATTTGGTTATCTGGTATCTTAAAATAACTTAAGATAAAATTTGTGCAGTTATCAATTTGATTGCATTGATACTGGAACTTCAGATGTCTCTAGACACAGATCTGTCTCTCAATGGGAAAGGACGAGTCAGATCTCATCCCTCCTTCAAAGTCCACTCACAAGTTGTTCTCAGCTAAGCTGTAGATCCCTAATTTATTTTTCAATTAATAGATAAATTGACTTTAATAATAACTTAAAAAAGCTTTCTTTTATGCTCTGTGTGGCTTACAAAACTGTTAATGGTAGTGTCTCATCCACAAAACATTCCAACAACACACCCTTCACCTGATTGTCTACTGCTTCCACCATTGTTCCAATGTTCCTCCTGTCCCCCTCCTACTGTGGGAAGCTTCCTACTGAAGAGCACTTCTCAGTTTCTGTTGTTTCTTAGTACAGCAGGGTTGTAACAATTTTTCCAAAGATTTCTTCCTAGGTTATAAATTCAGCAAAGAAAATTTTTTTATTTAACGATCACAATTATAGAAGGAAAAAATAAATTCATAACAACTGATATTTATATTAAGAAACAGAAAACATTCAAGCAACCTCGCTTTACATCTTAATAATAAAGCTATATGGGCCAGAGCAGTGGCACAAGTGAAAGGGCATTTGCCTTGCAAGTGCTAACCTAGGACCGACCAAGGTTCGATCCCCCCAGCATCCCATATGGTCCCCCAAGCCAAGAGTGATTTCTGAGCACATAGCAGGAGTAACCCCTGAGCATCACTGGGTGTGATCCCCCACAAAAAAAACAAACCAAACCAATAAAAAAGAATAAAGATATAAAAAAGAAATTATATCAAGAATCAAATATTAAGGAACATTTATCTAAAACAGAAAAAACGTACCCTTAAAAACTAACAGTAATTTGTTTAATAACTAATAACTACTTTCAATGATCTGAAAAAACAGAAGGGTGCCTGCTGAAAGCTGCATCATAATTAACTATAAATTGAGCTCCAAGCGTACTTTATATTGTTCATCTTATTTAAATAAAAGAAAATAGTTAGAAAGAAAAAAAAACTAGAACAAAATATTAAGTGAAAAGTTAGTATATGCAAAGAACACATGTTATAGAATAAATAAATGAATAGGGATCAAAAAGACAAGTACTTGTCTTTTTTATTTTTAAGAATATGATAATAGACAAAAAGAAGAAAATGAAAATCACTAGGTATTCCACCACTATTGTCATTTTGATGCATAACATTTCTGTCTTTTCTGCAAGGCAATGTTTATATATGTGTGTTTTGGAATGTGAGTAAAACATTAAAGTATTTTGTAATCTGCTTCACCTTTCTCCCACTATTATGTCATGGACATATTTCTGTCTCATAAAATATTTATGGAATGGTCACATTATTTCACTGTCTCTCTCATTATATATGTAAATGAATTCCTATTGTAGGAACTATTGATGTACCTTTTTTTGTAGGAGAGATAACTTATGCAGAAGTGTTAGATACAAAATGATTTTGTATTTCCAAGTAAAACAAAATTAATCTGTGAGTAACAAACATTTGAAACCGAGTTTGTAGGTTAGAAACATGCATATGATTCTTTTCAGGGACTCTTAGGGAAAGGAGTTGACTATAAAAAATAGTTTTTCAGATTAAATGTGAAGACTGTTTAAGTGGTAGATATTTTATCTAAACTTGATTAAGAAATATGGTTAAACACATGCTTAGCCCTTAGTCAAGTAATACTACAAACGAACTGTAAAATCCCAGTGACATATTAAGAAGTATTCATTTCATGAGTTGGGGTTCAGCAAATGTCTGCTGGAGTTGTTCATGCATCTAAATTCAGTTACCATTTGATTATGTACCTTTGTTGATCTTAGCATATTGAGTATATTTTAATTGCACTGACAGAGAAAAACAAAATGAAAATGGAAAACAAAATTTCATGCCTCTGCTTGTTTCCTATTTCAAAGCATATCACATGACTGAACCGAGAGTAAAACTGGGTGAGCACTGCCTGGGGATCTAGACATTGAAAAGCAAAAAGAATTGGGGATATTTAGTGCAGCTGGCATATACAAGTCAAATGGTGTAGGGCTCACTGTCTCCTTCATTCCTGTTGGATCCCAAGTGTCAAGGGATGTCACCAATCTAGTTTCACACTAGTCAAAGTTGGCTCCCTTTTCTTTGCATTGTCTTTACTCTCTGGGAAGTCTTTTCCACCTGGTAGTACTCAGAGGAACTCCATTCCTCCCCCCCCCCCTTTTTGGAGCTCCAATTTTTTAATTTAAGTATTTAATTACAGTTAGGTAACTTACTTAAGATAGTGTTAATGCTTATGAATTTGATTTATAAAGTTACTGTACCTTCACTAGCATCAGAGTGCCTTTCAGCAATGTCCTTATTTGCTTCTAGTCCTTTTCATACTTTCTTTCTGTTACTGATAGGTAATCTTAATTTTGTAACCAAAGGCCAAGGACTTGTCATCAATAGATACTGTCTCCTCCCACATTTTTTTTTGTATATGAGCGATATATGAGATCCCTTGTGGTATCTATATCTGAATTATCTCCCTTTCCTTTTGACTTATTTTGCTTGACACAGTATCCTATGGGTTTATCCAAATTGTAGTAAACTGCAAGATTTCATCTTTTTCCAGCTGCATAGTATTCTATTGTGTACATATTACACAGTTTATTCAATTGCCATTAGACATTTGAGTGTTTCCACTCAAATGAGTTATTGCATTAAGTGCCACAATGAACATGATGTGCATATATATATATTTTTGAGATAATGTTTTTGTGTTCTTGTGTTAGACATCAAGAGGTAGAATCGCTGGATCATTATGTAATGGGTCTCTATCCTTTCTTTACTGAAATGTTGCCTTACTCTCTTCTAGAGGCTGAACCCAAAAAATTCAATAGTAAATGAAGGTTTCTTTTTCACCACATCCTCTACAATAACTGTTTACACTCTTTTTGTTATATGCTATCCAACTGGTGTGAGATAAAAATCTAATTGCCATTTTGATTGCATTTCTTTGGTAATAAATGATAATAAACACTTTTCCTATGCTTATAGACTGTTTTTATGTCCACTTTGTGAAATTATATGTTCATCTTCACTCCCCATTTTTTGATAGGGTTATTGGTTTTGCTAAATTTTGTGAGTGCTTGCAATTTATTGGGGTAGCCACATTCTGTTAGGGGTTACTCCTGGCTTTTCACTCAAAAATTACTCCTGGCAGAATTGGGGAACCATAGCAGATGTCAGGATCAAACCTACTGCAATAATTCTCTAACTCCCCGTGAGTGTTTTTGTATATTTATTTGATGTATGTTATGCACATATTTTTCCCATTCATTTGGAAATTTTTTATTTTAGCCTGAGTTTCTTTTGCTATGCAAAACAATTTTAGTTCAATATAGTTCCATTGTGTGTTTTTTGTTTTTGTTTTAGAAGCTCAATTTTGAAAGCTAGTAATTCTAGATGAAAAAAAAAATTCGTTTCAAGGTGTTTTTTTTTTTCCCCAAAATTTCTTTCCTAGTGATGTCCTGGTATGAAGTCTTTTTGAACCAGAGTGAGTCATATTCATCCTTCTTAACTTAACTAATATACTTGGGGAGTGAGTGGTGAATTATAGTGATTTGCTAAATGTAGTTTATGTTCTTATAAGGTATTATGCAGGATGAAGCAGAAATAGACAGTTTTTCCTTATCTAGATAAACTGTCAGTAGAGAGTCAGGAAAATTTCTCTGAGTGTTACTACAAAGTGGGGAAAAGAAGAGAGAATGATGGTAAGAAATAAGAAGTAGGGACTGGAGCAGTGGCACAGTGATAGGGAGTTTGCCTAGCACGTGGCTGACCTAGGACGGACTGCGGTTCGATCCCCCGGCATCCCATGTGGTCCCCAAGCCAGGAGCAATTTATGAGTACATAGCCAGGAGTAACCCCTGAGCATCACTGGGTGTGGCCCATAAAACAGGCAAACAAGCAAAAACAGAAAAAAGAAAGAAAAAAATAATAAGTAAAAGCATGTGCCTGTGGGCCCAAGTAAGGTATTTGCCTTGCACATAGCAGACCTGGGTTTGATTCTCAACCTCTAACTCCCTGGAACTCACAAGGATTGATCCCTGAGCAGAGTTGCGTGTTACCTAACAAAAAAAAATCCACCCCCACAGCCTTGTGTTATTTGCATAATAATCACTGGGGTGCTACCAACAAGAACTCTTTATTATTAGTCTGTACTAGGCACAAACTAAGTATTTATTTTTATAAACATCATCTTTCTTATTTCTGACAATCCTAGGAGTCAATGACATTAACCACATTTTATTGATTATAATGGATGCTCTAAACAATTAAATAATTTACCTAAGCCCACTCACTTCATTGTTAGAGATTTGAACATTGACTTGTCTCTCCAGACCTATATGCTTTTTCATCTTAAAGCTAAAGCAAATCAGTATATACTAATATGCCTTAAGAGAAGCACAAGCCACAGTGTGCACTCTTTTAAGGCAGCTTTTACCCTCCTCCTGAAGAAATAATTGGAACTTTGTAACCCTAGACACACAATAAAATCAACATCAGTGTGCAAGAATAGTCATGACAGACAGATTCTTAAAATTTTTT
The DNA here is from genome assembly GCA_004027635.1 of Crocidura indochinensis. Lineage (NCBI taxonomy): Eukaryota > Metazoa > Chordata > Mammalia > Eulipotyphla > Soricidae > Crocidura > Crocidura indochinensis. The sequence goes on along the minus strand of PVKC010041024.1, from coordinate 6,423 downwards.
TCTAGGGGATTCAGAACTCTAACAAGGTATACTGCCTCTCGTGGCATCTCTGTTTTGATTTGGAGTGGCCAATATTGACTACTAAATAAAGTGGAAAAAGAAGGTTCCAAAATTCCAGGCTGAAGGTTATGTGCATGGAAGAAGGAAAAGGTGGAACTGCCTTCTTTTCTCGTGAATGCATTTGAAACTGATTGCAGAGTTTTTTGTTAGTTGGGAAGAACTTGTTGATAATCCCCAAGAATGAGGGTTTTATTATCTATCCAAGATAGCTAGACGATTTCTGCACATGTTTTAATGCCAGTTAGTTGGCTTGGAGAGTGTTGTGTTGAGGAGAACCTACTGGAAACTAGGCCTGTGATGGATTAGTGACGTCTGCAGTGGCACAGTAAGGGACTGTATCAACATGATTGATTGTTGTTTGACCTCCTAGGAGGGAACAGCTTCTCAACTCACTGTTGATCGCTCCTGTGACTCAAGGTCACACTCCTAGGATGGAATATTTTATAGCTAAGATATCTAAGATGAGGAATTTTATGGTGTATTTCCTGCAGATTCCAAATGTCTCTTAGTACGAACCAAAATGCATAGCTTCATTTTTCTAAGGAAGAAGGAACATCTGTTTTTGACTCTGAGATATGTTGACCTTGCTTGAGAATTGGATGGGTGGACTTTGCATAATGTTGACTCCAAGTAAGTACAGTTTTGGAGTCTTTTTTCTTTTGAAGTGAGCATGGATATGATTATAGCTATCCTTATAATGAAAATATAATGCCTTAGAAGAGTTCTAAAGAAGTGTTATTAATTATATTTTTACCTCATTTTTCAGACCTCTAGTTGGAGTAATTTTCTGGTATAGAACAAAGTGAATGCTTTGACCAGTGGTGGAAATATCAACCAACAGTGGAAAAATTGGCCAATCTTCCAACTGAATAGAGCATTCCTTCTCTTTGATAGTACCTCACACATCAAGAAAAATGTACGGAAGTGCAAGAACAATTACTAACCTGGAGGGGAGCCCCTCCAGATCCCCTCGTTTGCCAAGGTCTCCTCGTTTGGGTCACCGACGAACAAGTAGTGGGGGAGGTGGAGGAACAGGTAAGACTCTCTCCATGGAGAATATTCAGTCCCTTAATGCAGCCTATGCTACGTCTGGACCCATGTACCTGAGTGACCATGAGGGTGTGGCTTCAACGACTTACCCCAAAGGCACCATGACCCTGGGCAGGGCCACCAACAGAGCAGTTTATGGAGGCCGAGTTACAGCCATGGGGAGTAGTCCGAATATTGCATCAGCTGGACTTTCCCACACAGATGTTCTTTCCTACACGGATCAACATGGTGGCCTGACCAGTTCCTCCCATCATCATCACCACCAGGTACCCTCCATGTTGAGGCAGGTAAGAGACAGCACGATGCTAGATCTTCAAGCTCAGCTCAAGGAACTCCAGAGAGAGAATGATCTTCTTCGGAAAGAGTTAGACATAAAGGATAGCAAGCTTGGATCTTCCATGAACAGCATCAAGACCTTCTGGAGTCCTGAGCTCAAGAAGGAGAGAGTCTTGAGGAAAGAAGAAGCAGCCAGAATGTCTGTCCTCAAGGAGCAGATGAGGGTTTCCCATGAAGAAAATCAGGTAGGTTAGAACTCACCCCAGTATTTTTCAGCCCTGGTTTCTCACTGAACAGTTGTTACTTTACAGATCTCACAGCTCCTGCAGAAGAAAGTTTGATGTTATCAAGACATATATTTAAATTAGAGACTGCGAATGATCACAGGATATTCTAAGTCCCATTTGTCTTCTTATTTTTCCAATTTATCTCGTGGTTTTTACATTTTGCAGAGAGAGAGAAAAAAATCACGACTCAACTTCTATATTTGATCAATTTTGATTTATTTTCTAATGGTTGCAATGGATCAGATGATGCATTTTCTTCTGAACAGAAGAGGAAAACATTGGTTTTTGCTAGAGTAGACACATTTAGAGGGCCACATTTGACTGGTGCATTCATTACTTTGGAAGTGCCAGAGATATTAATTTTCTTCAAATGAGTATAGTTTGAAATGAACTAGATTCAATGGGTTTGTGTACAATATGATTGGTAGATGTTAAAAAAATTAAAATTGTATCTTTTTTATGTCTTTTCCATTGCATGTACGTCTACAATGTGCATCTACTATGTGCAAAGAATATTGGATTATTCTTTGATCTATCTTTTATGTCTTAGTATGATTACTTTTCTACTGTCAACCTGCAGTTGGCCACATCTGCTATAAAATTCTTCATTTCATTGCCTCCAGAATAAAGTGTTTTTTGGTGGCGCTTTATTTCACATCATCTTTCTATACATCTTCTATCCTTCTCCCACTAATTGTTAATCCCTGAGCACTTTCAGTGCTTTCTACCTCCTCTGTTCCCTTCTACTGTTTAATTTCCCAGCACTCCTCATCCTGGCTTTTTCCTTATAGTTCTTTCCAGTCTCCATATTTGAATTCTATTTTTTTTTTCTGTGAGCTCATTTATACACTTGCTATTTTTTTTTCATAAGAGCTTTGGTGTCAGACATGGCTGCAATTAAATCCTAGACTTACCTCTATTGGTAGTGGGACAAGTACCAAAACATGATACTGTGGAAACTGAAATTTGGCAGAAGTTAGAAAATCAAGTCGAGCTATCTGTTGAAATTTGAGATAGAATTCTAAGTTGGTTGAATGAACTATTTTATTTTTCAGTAATTAGTCTTGAGGCTGACCCAGTGAAACCTTCTGTCTTTGTTGGGGTCATCTACTAACCTCCGGTCTGTTTCCTTGGCTACCACTCCCTAGGTGTCCCAGTGACAGCAGAAACGTTTCTTTTCTGTTGCAGAATCTGCTCTTTGTTCTCCCATGTGTGGAAAGCAATCACCTTATCCCTTTGATTAGCTGGCAGAGAATGCTGGTTTTCAGATGTGAAAGCTGATTTTAGATCGGAATAGAGAGCTTTGATCTTCACTCTGAAATTAGATTAACAGTTTTTACTGTCACTTCTATTGCTTGCTGAACTAGTCAATGAGGTTTTGTGAACCTGTTACTGCTATGTGTATCCCCCCAGTTCTCCACTAGTTTCTTCTTCTCTGGTTCAAAATGGCTTATCTTCCTTTATATCCCTGAAAAAAATGGTTCGAAGTTGCTTAGAAAAGAGGCAAGTAGTGAGAAAAAGTTTAAAATTTACGCTATGAACTGCCAGCTTCAAAATTATTTCTTATGATCCTATCAAGTTTTTAAAAGCACAGATACTCCACTCCCACTTATATACATACATTTATTTGTAAATCACCTGATGTGTTATTGTACCAATATATCATGTTCTAATATATTCATAAATATGACATGAGAGAGATAAGGCAGACTAAATAATATAGAGTGAGGCATGGTAATGACACATAGGGCCTTTTAATCTTCATAAAGATGGTCTTTTTAGTAAAAAAAGCACCTTGTTTTGTTTTGTTTTGTTTTGTTTTGGGACCCTTCCAGTGGCTTAGGGGTTACTTTTGGATCTACCCTCAGGAATTACTCTTCCTGGAACTTTAGGGACCACTTAGGATGCCAGGGATTGAATCCAGGTTGGCTGTGTGCAAGGCAAACACTACACCTGCTGTACTATTAGATTTTGAAAAAGTTCAAGTTTTTATTTTGTTTGGTTTTGGTCATAAATGGCGATGCCAGGAGTTACATTTGGCTCTGTACTCAGGAATTACTCCTGGTTGGCACAGGGGACCATATTGGATGACGGGAATCGAATACAGATCAGTTGCGTGCAAGGCAAACACTGTATCTGCTTTGCTATCTGTTTGATCCCCCAAAGTCCAGTTTTGGTATAAGGATTAAGAATGTGAATATAGTTAGGAATTTTTGTTCTTTTTGATTGCTCGTTTTTGGCCACACCCACTTTTATTAGGGCTTACATCTGGCTCTGTTCTCAGGGATCACTCCTGATGGTACTTGGGGAAGCAGATGTTTTGCTGGGGTTAGAACCAATATTGGTAGCTTAATTTTTATTCTTCGTTTATCTCTTTCCCACTCCACCAAGAGATTTTTTTTTGTTTGTTTGTTTTTTGGGGGTCACACCCAGCCACGCTCAGGGGTTACTCCTGGCTCTACGCTCAGAAATAGCCCCTGGCAGGCACAGGGTGCTGGGATTTGAACCATAGTCCTTCTGCATGAAAGGCAAATGCCTTACCTCCATGCTATCTCTCCGGCCCCAAGAGATGGTTTTTATGCTAGTAAGGTTTCTATTTTTTACCTTAACTCACTATAATTTTCCCTGTAGAGGAAAATTTAAAGGACCCTTTTCTAAATGGAAGGAAAGAGTGTAAAAGAGATCATGGACACATTAAAAATTGCAGTTCTATTAGAGGATTTTTTGATAAATAGAAATTTAGTGTCTGGAGAGATAGTAGGTCAGACATTTGTCTTACACATGGCTGTCCTGGTTTCAATCCTTAATACCCTATATGGTCCCCTGAGCCCTTCCAGAGTGATTTCCAAATGCAGGTGAAATGAGGAAACTTAGCTGCTCTAATAGTCATGAAATCCATAGATCAACAAAATTAATAGTCACACCCTGATTTGTTATGTGCCCTGCTGAGAGCTCCCACTCTTCAGTTCCTTTGAGTAGGTTTTGTAGTCACATTTGTTATATATATACATATATATATGTATATATATATAAAACAAATGTATATATACATATTTGTATATGTATATATATATACATATATATATATATGAACAAGTTGACCCCAACTCCATTTATAATGGGAATGTGTTGAACACTTCCCTCGTGCAATAAGAAGTTCAAGATTTTTTGGAATCTTGGAACCAGTAGGTAAGTGACTTTGACTGTATTTCCTTTTGATGGCGTGGCACTCCCAAACAGTTCTTGGGAGGCTAGGAGTTTATTTTTGATGATATTTGGCAAATAAGGCCAGAAAGCTCCATGATAGAGCCTGAGAAAATAGTATTGGGTACCTTCAGGGTTATACAGTGCCCAGAATTATATTCAGGCCCTTGTTCCTATAATGAAACATGTTCCTGATTCCTGATTTATCTCCCTGGCCCTATGATTGTGTTTCTTTTATGAAAAAGATGGTATACAAGTTCTTACATAAAAATTCTACCCCAGACCCTTTAGTATTTCCATTTTCTTGCTTTTCTTTAAAGTCCTGATTCAGTCACTCAGATTAAATAAAAATTCTTTATTTAAGCACTGTGTTTACAGAAATGTTCATAGTTGGGTTGCAGTCATAAAATGTACACCACTCTTCACCAGTACAATTTTCCCACCACCAATGCCCCACATTTCCCTCTCCCAATGCCACTCTCTGCCTGTTGTCTCTGTTGTCTAACTGCACTCCTAACTCTTTGTGGCAATCTTTATATCATAGGTTGGTTCTCCTGGTCCTCATTTCTATGGTCTCTGGATATTATTATCATATTGTCTTTTATTTTTCTTATATACTATAGATGAGTGTTTGTTCCTTTACCTCTGACTCATTTCATTCAGCATAATAGTCTCATGCACACTAATAGGCAAATTTTCATTTTTTCCCTAATGGCTGCATAGCATTCCAGTGTGTAGGCATACTCATTTCTTTAGCTAATCATCTACTGTCAGGTACCTGGGTTGTTTACAGATTCTGGCTATTGTAAGTAGTGCTGCATTGAACATAGATGTGAAGAGGGCACTTTTTGTATTGTATTGTATTGTATTATATTGTGCTTTTGTGTTCCTGGGGTATATCCCTGGGAGTGGTATAGCTGATCAGATGAGAGCTCAATTTTCAATTTTTTGAGGAATATTCACACTGTTTCCCAGAAAGGCGAAACCAGATGACATTCCCACTAGCAGTGAATGAGAGTTCCTTTCTTTCTGCATCCGTGCCAGCAATGGTTGTTCTTGTTCTTTGTGATCTGTGCCAATCTTTGTGGTGTGAGATGGTACCTCATTGTTGTTTTGATATATGTTTCCCTGATGAGTAGTAATGTAATGCACTTTTTCATGTGTCTTCTGGCTATCTATCTATACTTCTTCTTTGAGGAAATGTCTGTTAATTTCTTCACCCATATTTTGATTGGGTTAGATATTTTTTCTTGCTGAGTTCTGTTAGTACCCTGTATATCTTAGATATTATCTACTTATCAGATGGGTATTAGGTGAACAGTTTCTTCCATTCCCTGGGTGGCCTTTGTATTCTAGCCACTGTTTCCTTTGAAGTGCAGAAGTTTCTCAGTTTAATGTATTTGTTTATCCGTCCTTCTATTTGTTTGGACACTGGTGCTTCCTCCTACAAGATGCCTTTATTTTCAATGTCATGGAGTATTTTGTCTACATTTTATTCTATATACCTTATAGTTTCAGGTCTTTTTTTTTTTTTTTTTTTTTTTTT
>PVKC010041023.1:0-12225 GCA_004027635.1 Crocidura indochinensis | reverse complement strand
AAGAATACAATACAAAAACCCCTTCCTCACACCTATATTTATTGCAGCACTATTCATAATAGCCAGGCTCTGGAAACAACCAAGATGCCCTTCAACAGATGAGTGGCTAAAGAAACTGTGGTACATATACACAATGGAATATTATGCAGCTGTCAGGAGAGATGAAGTCATAAAATTTTCATATACATGGATGTACATGGAATCTATTATGCGAGTGAAATAAGTCAGAGGGAGAGAGATAGATGCAGAATAGTCTCACTCATCTATGGGTTTTAAGGAAAATATAAGTCATTTTTGTAACAATCCTCAGAATGAGGGAACTGAAAAGCCTGTATGGAGTACAGGTGGGGGTGGGTTCGGAGTAAGGGAGTTTTGGGGCACTGGTGGCGGGAAAGTTGCATTAGGGAAGGGGGTGTTTTAAAAAGAAGTTAAAGAAAAAATCAAAAAAAGGAAAAGAAAAAATTAAGGCCTCCCAATTCTTATAACAGGCTGTGTTCTTTACACTGACTGTATAGAAAGAGGAGGTACAGTAAATGCACCCCATATACACCTCAACCCAGACCCTTGCCGGGTCTGTATTGTGAATCTGGGGACAAAAAAAAAAAGAAAACACTTCCAAATACCTTTTATGAATCCAACATCACCTTGATAACTAAACCAGACAGAGATGCAGCAAAAAAAGAAAATTACAGACCTATATCGCTGATGAATGCAAATGCAAAGATAATCAACAAAATTCTGGCAAATAGAATACAATGCCTCATTAAGAAGATCATCCACTATGATCAAGTAGGTTTCATCCCAGGAATGCAAGGATGGTTTAACATCCCTAAATCTATCAACATAATACACAACATCAACAACAAGAAAAATAAAAATCACATGATCATATCAATAGATGCAGAGAAAGCTTTGGATAAATTTCAACACCCATTCTTGATCAAAACTCTCAGCATGATGGGAATGGAAGGGACCTTTCTCAATATAGTTAAGGCCATCTACCACAAGCCAGTGGCAAATATTATCCTCAATGGTGAAAAACAAAATGTCTTCCTTTTAAATTCTGGCACAAGACAAGGCTGTCTTCTCTCACCACTCCTATTCAACATAGCACTGGAAGTACTCACTATAGTGCTTAGGCAAGAAAAAGATATCAAGGGAATCCAGATAGGAAAGGAAGAATTCAAGCTCTCGCTTCTTGCAGATGACATGATATTTTACTTAGAAAACCCTATAGACTCTACCAAAAAGCTTCTAGAAACAATAGACACATATAGCAATGTGGCAGGCTGCAAAATTAACACACAATAAGCATTGGCCTTTCTATACACCAATAATAATAAGGAAGAAATGGACATTAAGAAAACAACCCATTCACAATAGTGCCACACAAACTCAAATATCTTGGAATCAACTTGACTAGAAATGTGAAGGACCTATACAAAGAAAACTATAAAACTCTGCTCCAGGAAATAAGAGAGGATACGCGGAAATGGAAACATATACCCTGCTCATGGATTGGCATGATTAACAATCAAAATGGCAGTAATACCCAAGGCATTACACAATTTTAATGGGGTCCCTCAAAATATCCCCATGACATTCTTCAAAGAAGTGGATCAGGCACTTTTGAAATTCATTTGGAACAATAAACACCCTAGAATAGCTAAAACAATCATTGGGATAAAGAAATGGGAGGAATTACTTTACCCAATTTTAAACTTTACTACAAAGCAATAGTTATCAAAACAGCATGGTATTGGAACATGGACTAGCCCTGTGATCAGTGGAATAGGCTTGAATACTCAGAAAATGTCCCCCAGACATACAGTCACCTAATTTTTGATAAAGGAGCAAGAAATCCTATATGGAGCAAAGAAAACCTCTTAAACAAGTGATGTTGGTACAACTGGCTAGCTACTTACAAAAAATTGAACTTAGACCCTCAACTAACATCATGTACGATGATAAAATCCAAATGGATCAAAGACCTTGATATCAGACCTGAATCCATAAAATACATAGAACAACACGTAGGTAAAACACTTCAGGACATTGAGACTACAGGCATATTCAAGGAGGAAAATGCACTCTCAAAGCAGGTGAAAGCAGATATTAACAGATGGGACTATATTAAGCTGAGAAGCTTCTGCACCTCAAAGGAAATAGTGCCAAGGATACAAGAGCCACACACTGAGTGGGAGAAACTATTCACCCAATATCCATCAGATAAGGGGCTAATCTCCAAAATATACAAGCACTGACAGAAATCTACAAGAAAAAAATCTAATCCCATCAAAAAATGGGGAGAAGAAATGGACAGACACTTTGACAAAGAAGAAATACAAATGGCCAAAAGACACTTGAAAAAATGCTCCACATCACTAGTCATCAGGGAGATGCAAATCAAAACAACTATGAGGTACCACCTCACACCACAGAGAATGGCACACATCACAAAGAATGAGAACAAACAGTGTTGACGGGGATGTGGAGAGAAAGGAACTCTTCTCCACTGCTGGTGGGAATGCCGTGTATTTCAACCTTTATGGCAAGTCATATGGAGATTCCTCCAGAAACTGGAAATTGAGCTCCCATACGATCCAGCTATACCACTCCTAGGAATATACCCTAGGAACATAAAAATACAATACAAAAATCACTTCCTTACACCTATATTTATTGCAGCACCATTTACCATAGCAAGACTCTGGAAACAACCAAGATGCCCTTCAACAGACGAATGGCTAAAGAAACTGTGGTACATATAGAGAATGTAATATTATGCAGCTGTCAGGAGATGAAGTCATTAAATTTTCCTACACATGGATGTACATGGAATCTATCATGCTGAGTAAATATGTCAGAGAGAGAGAGAGAGAGAGAGAAACAGAATGGTATCACTCATCTATGGGCTTTAAGAAAGATGAAAGACATCCCTGCAATAATAATAATTTTCAGACACAAAAGAGAAAAGAGCTGGAAGTTCCAGCTCACCTCATGAAGCTCACCTCAAAGGGTGATGATGAGTTTAGTTGGAGAAATAACTACATTTTGAACTGTCCTAAAAATGAGAACGTATGAGGGAAATGGAGAGTCTGTCTAGAGTACAGGCAGGGGGTGTGTGGAGGAGGGAGATTTGGGCCAATGGTGATGGGAACATTGCACTGGTGATGGGTGGTGTTCTTTACATGACTAAAACCCAAACACAATCATGTTTGTAATCAATGTGTTTAAATAAAATATATTAAAAAAGAAAAGAAAAGAAAAGATTGTCTTAATTTCAAATCAACCATGACATTGTTTAAAAGCAACAGAAAATAAATATGCCAGTGTCATAGAAAAAATGAATAAATTTTACTTCTAAGTGCCGCTTTCAACTACTATGCTACATATCAGAAAAAATCATAACTTCAAAAATAAATTTTCATGGGTGGTGGGGAACTTGCACTGATGAAGGGGGGTGAAAAAAAAGTTAAAAAAATAATAAAAAAAAGAAAAGGAAAGAAAAAAAATAAGGCCTCCCAATACTTATCACAGGCTGTGTTCTTCACACTGACTGTATAGAAAGAGGAGGTACAGTAAATTCACCCCATATACACCTCAACCCAGACCCTTGCCTGGTCTGTATTGGGAATTTAGGGGACAAAAAAATAAATTTTCATGGATTTAAAATTTTTATTTTGTATTAAGTCTGTGATTTAGAAGTTTGTTTATAATACAGTTATGTTAGGCATTCAATGTTCCAACACCAATCCACCATCTGTGTGCCTTTCTTTCACCAATGTCCCCCTGTTTTTTATTCATTCCCCAAGCCTGTCTCTTACCAAGAACAAAAATTTGATTTAATATTACTTATAAAAAATCACAAATGGATATATCAGAAAAAGTATCAATAAAAGTCCATTTGTGACCATTGTTAAATTTTCTGATGATATGCTATACTATTTGAGATTTTTGAGCTATTTCATGATAGTTGTATCTTTGATGTTTGTTTATTTTTTATTCATTGAGCTTGTTAGATTTCTCTGTAACTTTTCCATAAAATTTTTTGTGCTCTCCTCTGAGCTGTTAATACTACAATATATGGAGGAATCACACATTCCAGGTACTATGGACCTTCAGAGAAGGTCGGGGATGGTAGCTGTGGGAGAAAAGAAAATTTGTCCACCTGCACCATAAGGGTTCAGAGTTCTGTTTGTTTATTTTATTTTGGAATCACACCTAGCAGTACTCTGGTGTTATTGCTGGCTCTTCACTTCGGAATCTCCTCTGAAACCCTTGGGGAACATATAGGATACCAGAGATCTAACCTGAAATGCTGTGTTCAAGAAAAAAATGCTCTACCCACTTATTTATCTCTTCATCCCAAGGCTCCATAGATTAAACCATATTTTTCTGTTTTTAAAACATATGTTAATTAGAAATAAACATTATTTAAAACATATAAACACACAAAATATAACTCCACAAGAAAGATACAGAAATTATGCATATGAAATATCTTCTTTGATAAGGTGTTTAATGTGCTCTAATTTAGTACATGTATTGATTTACATGAGACTTTCACAAATAACATGAAAAGGAATGAAATTGTGACGCTTCTTATTTGTCTTACAACAGTAGCTATACTTTATTTGACTTGTTTTCATTTTGATTTCCCATTCATCTTCCACTCATTTTTTAAATAATATTTATTGTGACTCAAGTGGATTACAAATTCTACTCATTATTTTTTTGAAAATTAATGATTTATCATTTTTGGCATTGCATTTATTTTGCAAAGTATTTTTAGAACCTCAGTATGTAAACATGACAAATAAATGTATTAGTATGTATCATAAGCATTTTTAAAGAGACTGTTAGAGGAAACAAACTCAATGTAGTCCATAAAATGTGTAATATTGAATAAGGACATTGAAATGAAATTATCATATGATGTTTTACTCATTATCATGAAAGAGATGCAATATATTCGTGTATTATATTATTATTTTAAATCTTATTTCATATTTTAATATTGAATAGCATGCAATAATATGACACTCATTGCTAATGTCAACATTGAAACTGTTTTTTTGTTTGTTTGTTTTTTTGGGCCACACCCATTTGATATTCAGGAGTTACTCCTGGCCTAGTGCTCAGAAATTGCCCCTGGCTTGGGGGGACCATATGGAGGCCAGGGAATTGAACCGCGCTTCTTCCTTGGCTAGCGCTTGCAAGGCATACACCTTACCTCTAGCGCCACCTTGCAGGCCCCAATATTGAAACTCTTAAAAATTGATTTTTAGCAAAACATGTATTCAAAAATGCATAAACCTTTACTAATATGTGATTTAGAGTGTTTTCTATAATTGTCATGTAGAATAACTTAATTAAAATAGAATAGAATAACTCATTTATATTTAAGATGGTTTCCTGTTGGTATTCATTTTTATATTACAAGGATGATAGTTTCAATAAGTTCAGGAAAGTAGATCCTCATTTCAATAATAGTGATTCTTGTCTTATTCCTGATGGTTATCCAAGTAGGAAAGATAAATTCAGGAGTAATGGATTTATTAAAAAAATGAAAGGACAACAAAATTCTCTGTTTAGCTCCATCTTTAACTTCTTTTGATAATTTCAGTGGCATAAAAATTAAAGCCCAGTCCTAAGTCTTCTAAGAATGAGAAGTCAATAGTATACTTGTTCTAAGGACTCTCTCTCTCTCTCTCTCTCTCTCTCTCTCTCTCTCTCTCTCTTTCTCTTTGGTTTTTAGGTCACACGCATTTGACGTTCAGGGGTTAATCCTGGCTATGATATGAGCTCAGAAATCGCTCCTGTCTTGGGGGGATCATATGGGATGCCGGGGGATTGAACCATGGTTCATCCTACGCTAGCACTTGTGAGGCAGACAGCTTACCTCTAGCACTACCTTCCCAGCCCCAAAGGACACACTCTTAAAGTGAGGACGATGTGACTATTCCAATATCAACACATCCTAAGAAGAGATTTGGAGATTTAACCTAGTTTTCTACTTTAGTTTCCCAGGGCTATACAATAAATTTTGCATCTCACAGAAAGAAAATTGAGATGAGAAACACCATTAAAATACAAGTTAGGAAAAATATATAAAGTACCTGATTTACCATTTACAATAAGCAAATATTCTTTATTGTAAGTAATCAGAACTTTCTTTCACCAAAATATCTCCATAGAAATATTTATTTTATAAAAGCTGATATTCTTTGTAGAATGTAGTTGTATCAGGAGTGATTGTGGTAGTAGTAGTAGTAGTAGTAGTAGTCATAATAGTAGTAGTAATAACCATAGCAGTAGTAGCAGTAGTAGTAAAAGTTGTAGCAGTCATTGTAGATCACAGTTTGACATGAACTACTTATAGTATGTTACAGTTTTATCAGTAATTTTATCACTGATTTTATTATATATATTATCAATATATATTATCAGTATATATATATATATACATACACACATAATTCATCATTTTACCTCCTACCAATATGATGGATAACCATATAGAAAATGGAAATAGCTGAAGGATGAAAAAAAGAACAATTGAAAGGTAGAAAATGAATCATGTAACTTTACACTTTGACTCTAAGGATCTCTATTTCCTTTCTGTACACTTATACTCATGCCTGGATAGGTGAGCTGTCACAGTAGGGGGTAGAGTAGACAAAGTATAATGACTTACACACATGCAAATGGCAGGACAGTCAAAAGAGATCAGAGTAGTAAACATCATAGAAGCTGGTCAACCACACAGCCTCAGTAAGTGACCAGAAGTACAAAAGTGGAGGTCACAGGTAGGGGTCTACAAAACTCAAGTGTGAATCAAAGGCAACAAAAATGGGCAAAGGACTATCATGAAGCCTAAACAGAGGACATCGGGAATATAAAATTATTTTTTAGAAGGAAAACAGTAATGTTCAGGACTTACTCTGGCTCTGTTTTCAGGGGTACAATGGTATGTGGGAGCTACATGAAATATTAAGAATCAAATCAGAGTTGGAAGCATACAAGGATTGTTTCTTAATTCTTAATCATATGAGCCAAATATTTTTAAAATAACTTATATAAATGACGATAACATTATGTGTATGGCTGTGTGTGGGTCTGTATGTGTGGGTGTGAATTTTGAAGACAATAACTCAAGGACCCACAAAAACATAGACCAGTATCACAGTATATATAATATATAAAACTATTATAAATAAGAATATGTGCATATTACCATGTTTTCCAGCATATAAAATGACTGGGCATATAAGACGACCTCCTACTGTTTCTGTTAAAGATAGGGTTTGGAATATATTCACTGTATAGAACTTTCTCTCTTTTAGCACACACCAAATGGAAATTAAAAAAACGTAAGAGCAGGGCCAGAGAGATGGCATGGAGGTGAGGCGTTTGCCTTGCATGCAGAAGGATGATGGTTCAAATCCTAGCATCCCATATGGTCCCCTGAGCCTGCCAGGAGCAATTTCTGAGCATAAAGCCAGGAGTAACCCCTGAGCACTGCTGGGAGTGAACCCAAAAACCAAAAAAAAAAAAAAAGTAAGAGCAAATGAGTAGAACCCTCAAAGGTTGACAGTTTATGTTTAATAAAGCTAGACTTTGGAGTGCCAAAAATCATTTTACATTTATCATTTGTACTGACTTTGATTTTTTAACTGTGATCTACATTGAGAGCAGGATGATGGGGCTCCTCTAAGAGCAGCTGGTTGGGGAGCTAGAACAGCTAGAAAGAGACAGAGTGCCTCCTCTGTGTCCCTTAAAAGCTGAACAGAGAACTGAGCATCGGAAAGCCACATGCCTGGTGGCTGGATGGGATGCAGCACTTGGTAACTCAGCAACTTTGGTTGTCCTGAAGGGTGTATCAGGACAAGCAGAGGACTGAGTGATGACTCCTGGCAGCTGGATGGGATGCTGTGGTCAGAGGGGGGCTGATCACTCCTCCCTGAAACTGGAGTAAGTTTCACCATATGGCGTATAAGACAACCACTGAATTTTAAGAAGTTGTTTATGGGTTAAAATGTCATCTTACCACTAATTATGGAATACTGATTACAACAACAACAGGGACAGAACAGAACTTCTAGAACCATAAAAAAACAAAAACAAACAAACAAACAAACAAACAAAAAAGTAATCTCTCTTCTAGCCTTTGTCCTAAGATCTACGCAAATAACAAGATCTCTAGCTACAGAGGCGTGATATCATCATCCACAACTGATTGGAAAGTTCCTGGCACCATGGAAAGAACTCGGGATATGAAAATGAGCATGTATAGAGTCTGTATTGTTCCCATGGCACTATGATTTAAAGGTGAAGAAACCTTTTTTTTTTTTGTTTAACTGAGACAAATCTCACCAAAAGCACGATTGAAATTTATTTTGAGAGGCACATTTTTGTTTTTGCTTTGTTTTGTTTGTTTTGGCAGTGATCAGGGGTTACTCTTGTCTCTATGCTCATAAATCACTCCTGGCAGGCTCAGGGACCATATGGGATACCGTGATTCGAAATACCAACCTTCTGCATGAGAGGCAAACACTTTACCTCCATGCTATCTCTCCAGCCCGGAGAGCAACATTTATAAAACTGAAAATACATAGGGTGTTACACTGCTTTTTAGTTTCAATGAGTTTTTATTGAGAATATTCTGCATGCAAGTATCCACATAGGTCGGGAGGATACAAATAACATAACTAATAAAACAAGAACTTTATAACGATATTTTTTTGATAATGTGAAATTTCATAAAATTTACCTTACAATGTAGAGAAAATTATATCCCGATAATGACTGAAAAAGTCACAAACACTAATGTGAACATTGGCCTTGCATTTCCTTGGGTAATTTGAGTAAGTCAGGTTTGTATGTTGTTGTTTTTAATTGTGGGCACAATTCCAGGTTCTCATTGATGAGACGATTTCTCAATATACTCTTGATAAGATTCATGCTTGAAAATGATTGTTCGCATAAATATGTAGACCTGAACAAGGAAAGAACAGCAAACGCTAGCTTTTTTAGTTGATTAGATTAGTCAGGAATACTATTCCAGGTGTTAAAAATCAATATATCTTTCTTCTCTTAGTCTTTCAAAGCAGACCACTTGTGCTATGAACTAAGTTTACATTTGTGTTTCTCCAATCTTTCTAAATTAGCATAAAGATGTTCAAATGTCAAGCTCCACAGTTCTTTGGTTTTTTTTTTTTTTTTTTGGTTTTTGGGTCACACCCGGCAGTGCTCAGGGGTTACTCCTGGCTCCATGCTCAGAAATTGCTCCTGGCAGGCATGGGGGACCATATGGGGCAGCGGAATTCGAACCGATGACCTTACCTCCATACTACCTCCTGGGCCCCAGTTCTTTGTTTTTTAAAATCCAGAAATTGCATTTTAAAGTTGCCAATGTCGATATTAAAGGGAGAAAAAATTAATACCGTTACAGTTGTATCCAGAGGTTTTTAACAAAGGCCAAGGTTGTTTTCTGTTTCTGAAATCCTGAAACCTCTTGAGAAAAACTTCCCTGATATTTAAAAGTGCTGTTTTAAAATAGGTAATATCAACATCAGAATTATTTTCTTTTCTTTTTTTTTGTCCCCTAAATTCCCAATACAGACCAGGCAAGGGTCTGGGTTGAGGTGTATTTGGGGTGCATTTACTGTGCCTCCTCTTTCTATACAGTCAGTGTGAAGAACACAGCCTGTGATAAGAATTGGGAGGTCTTATTTTTTTTTCTTTTCTTTCTTTTTTTTTTTTTGATTTTTTTTAACTTTTTTTTCACCCCCTTCTTCAGTGCAAGTTCCCCACCACCAATGAGAATTATTTTCTTGATGATGTTTTAACACACTTGGAAAGTGAATCAGTTTCTCTGTCAAAATCTTGAGCAAAAACAGTTAATTTATTTTCAAACGAAATAACTTCTTCTAACATAGAAAAATGTGTTTCCTTTCTCCTGTAGTTTATGATTAAGCTGATTTAGATGTGAAGTAACATCCACCATGAAATACAAGTTTTGAATCCACTGATCGTTTGTCAATTCTGGATAGTGAACACCCTTCTCGAGGAAAATGCTTTGATTTCTGATAATAAGGAAGCAAAACGTCTCAAAACGCTTCCTCTTGATAACCAAAATATGCTGAAAATTTGAAATCCTACAATATGGAGATAAAGCAGGTAAAAGAAAAAAACCTTTTAACGATTTTTGTAAGCAAGGACAGTGCTCCAGAGAAAAGTAGTGATTTCACTGAAAGGAAAAAATATTGACACTTTAGTGTGTGCTGCAAGAAACCAAACTAAAATACACACAAAAACAAAGACAGCGCTTTGCTAAAGGCATATGATATATCATAAAGGAATTATGATAGAGTGCCTGAAACATTTTAAAAATAATTTTATTTAAGCATATTTGTTACAAAATTATTGATACTTGAGTTTCAGTCATAGAATGTACACTACCCTTCACCAGTGCACTTTCCCCACCACCAAGGTCCCTTGTTTCCTTCCCCTTCACCGTCCTCTGCCTATGTCAGGAGCAGACATTTTGTATTTTTCTCTCTATCTCTCTTTTCCTTTATGACACTGAGAGTTGCAAAATTTCCTTTCTGACACCGTGGTTCTCAATATTGTTAATTAAAGGGTACCATGTATGTCACTTATCCATTTTCAGCATTCAGTTCTTGTCTAGAGTGATATGTTCCACCTATCAATGTCATAATGTATCTATCTTAACTGAACTCCTCACTTTTTATGGCAAGCTTCCTATCATGAACTAGTCCTCTTGTCCCTCATCCCTATTTTCTCTAGATATTACTACCATATTGCCATTTATTATTCTTATGTGCCACAAATGATTATTCTGTGTCTACGCTGCTCCTTCAGACTCATTTCACTCAGAATAATAATCTGATGTGTTGATGTATGTACAGATGATGCACTGTGCATGACACAGTGTTTTTGTGTAGTCACAAGACACAGAAGCTGCACACCCTTACACTGTATCCACTGGATGATAGACTCTATGATAGACTGGTTTCAAAAAAAAACTCCCTGCTGAATTAAACAATGTGACAGATAACACAGTAAGAATAATTTGTGAAATTCACAATTGTGATCAAATCCAGGCTATTCACCACCCTGGGTGAAAGTATTGATGCCCACTACTAGCATCTTCTCCATGAAGTGAAGTGGCTGTTCAGGGGAAGGGTGGTCTCTCGCCTTGTTGGCAAATGAGAAGAAGTAGTGCAGTTTCTGTGAGAGCAGAACTCTGACTTTTACAGCCCCAGTTAGACAAGGAATGGGTAATTAAGCTTGTTTATTTGGCAGACGTTGTTCATTTTCTCTACGAACTTAATATTTCTCTGCAGGGGAGTTTCACTAATTTTTACAGTGAGACATAAGATGGATATGTTCAAAAAAGAATCTGATCCTGGGTTAGCTATGTCTGAGGAGATACTGAAATGTTTCCACTCTTGCAAAAATTTCTGATTGGCACTTATATTATACAGAAAGTCAAAATTAATATAAAAAACAGCATTAAAGGGCATTGCTCACAACTTTAATCATGAGTACTCTGAACATGAGAATCCACAGAAAACTCTGAGTTGAGAATCCCTTCATGGAAGATGCCCACTTTTTGCAAAATAAATTATGTGTTTTAAGATCACTCCAGGCACTGTATTTCTAAACCGCACCCAGCCTGATCTGAAGAAGCAAGTTAGTAGGAAAGAAATAATAAACCAAGCTAGTCATGAAAGGATGATAATGGAGTCTATGGCCTTTAACCATGTACACTCTACCTCAAGCCCAAAAAGCTAGAACACCTCTTTCTTTATTAAAATCAATTCCCAATACCAGGAGGCTTCAGGTCAAGAGAGAGAGAGCGAGAGAGAGAAGTACATATTCATTGGACTTTTACATATCAAAGGAAGAGGTTTAATAAAGAATGACGTTGGGGGAACACCTTGTTTAGGGTTGATACTGGGTATCATCTTAGACTCTTGGAGCCAGCCATCAAGGCTGCACACAGGGCATGCCAGGCACACAGAAGAGCCAAATTAAAAGTGTAAAGTGCCACATGTGGCTCGTGAGCAGGAGGTTTCCGACCACTGTCATAGGTCAAGGGAATTCCCGTTCTAGTATCCCAAATATTTACTGTGCCTTTGAAAAAAAAAGGAAGGTGAGGAGGGGGGGAAGGAGGAGGAAGAGGAGGAGGAG
>PVKC010041022.1:0-12220 GCA_004027635.1 Crocidura indochinensis | reverse complement strand
TGCAGGTTCAATCTCTGGTCTGTCATCAGAGACCAATGTTCCCTTGGTCTGGTCGGCGCTCTGGTCGGCGCCCTGCTGAATTCCCTCTGGCCTGTTCCAGGGGTTCAAGGTTCCCCTAAATGGCTGCCTTCCACCCGCTCTGATCAGCACCCTGCTGAACTCACCCTGGCCTGTTCCAGGGGCCCGAGGTTCCCTTGGATGGCGGCTTTCCACCCGCTCTGGTCGGCGCCCTGCTGAACTCCCTCTGGCCTGTTCCAGGGGCTCAAGGTTCCCCTAGATGGCTGCCTTCCACCCGCTCTGGTCGGCGCCCCGCTGAACTCACCCTGGCCTGTTCCAGGGGCTCGAGGTTCCCTTGGATGGCGGCTTTCCACCCGCTCTCGCCAAAGTTGGTTTTATCTTCTATTTGGTGTTATTTTTGCAATTATGCCTCAGCTCCAAATTTATAGACACATCTCCCTATTCTTACACATCTCATCATTTCTTTCAAATGTCTTCTTTTTCTTGTCTTAACTTGTCAAGCTCTGCAAATTTTCAAAAACTATACTCAATTTTACTCTTTTGAATCTTTTTGTTTTGTGGACTGTACATGATTACACATATTAATGTGGTCATCTTAATATTATATGTATCTTTGAAATATTTTATAAGAGGGGCCAGGCGGTGGCACTGGAGGTAAGGTATCTGCCTTGCCAGCGCTAGCCTAGGATCAACCGCAGCTCGATCCCCCGGTTTCCCATATGGTCCCCCAAGCCAGGAGTGACTTCTGAGCGCATAGCCAGGAGTAACCCCTGAGTGTCACTGGGTGTGGCCCAACCCCCCCCCAAAGAAATATTTTATAAGAAAAACAACAACAGGCCCAATGAAAAATCATGACTTGCATACCTCCTAAGTATTCTTCAGAATGTAATGGCAATGAGTAGAGAATAGCGCACTTCTCCATATCTTCTGAAATACCTACTCTAACCCTCTTCAAGGAGAATAAGGCAACATAATGAGTTAGTAGGTGAATATACCTGAAATATGACCTGGGTAATAAAAGCATCTCTATTTTATTTGAAGAGAGACTCAGCCTGAATCCTTACATTCACTCTGCCTCATATATATGAGAATATTTATGAAGAATAAAATACGATATGCTAAATGTTCAGAAATGTTAATATTTGTATACCAGTGCAAATAAAATTTTCCAAATTATCCTTAACTATTTAAGGTTAGGTTAGACTAACTTTCTAGTATTCCAAAAATTTTTATTCCTGTATCTATGGATTATTCTCAGTGTATAAGTGGTTTTGTTTCCAGTGAACATGCCTGAAAACCCATGCATAGTTACTTTTGGTTTTCGTTTTTTCCCTTTTTAGTCTCTAACCTCAGGTCCAAGAGAATAAACTTTCTTGCATAATTCAATGGAACACTATTCTATTGATTTTGGTACCTCAGAAAATTTAAAAATTATGGTAGTTTCTGGGACTGAAGAGAAACCACCACTGGTAGGTCATTTGCCTTGCATTCAGTTGACCGGGCTCAATTCACAACATCACATCATATGTTGTGATGTTGCTCGAGACTGCCAGAAGCGATTTCCGAGAGCAGAACCAGGAATAATCTTTGAGCACCACTGAGATAGCCTCCAAACAAACAAACAAACACAGAAAATAAGTTTCTGGTACTTTCAGAGGAATAATTGATCAAGAAAAAAATTAAAGGTAAGTTATCATTAACTATTTGTGGTGTTAATCATATCAACAAAAGAAAATAGCTTCATGTGTGGATATATTTGAACATGTCTGGAAAATTAGAAAAAATAAACCTATACTGCACTGTATTTGATTGATAATATAGTGTTTAGGGCACTTACCTTTACTGTGTCCTACATCTGCAATCTCCTGAACACCTTTAGGAGTAATTCCTGAGTATTGAGCCAGGAGTAAGCCCTCAGCTCTGTAGGATATGACTCAAATAAAACAAAACAAAACAAAAAAAATGACCCAAATAAAAAACAAAAGCAAAGACTGATTCTGGGTAGTGGTTAATCAGATTTTATTAACAAAAACAAAACAAAGCTCAAAACAAAACAAACTACATCTTATCTATACATCTTATCTATAAAGCAGAGCTCCATTATATATTTTTGTTATTGTTGTTTTGTTTTTTCTTTGTTTGTTTGGCCACACTCAGTGAAACTCAGTGTCTGAGTGCCTGGCTTTGCACTCAGAAATCACTCCTGGCTCAGAGGAATATATAGGACGCTGGAAATTGAACACAGATCCGTCCTACAAGGCAAACACCCTTATCGCTCTGAACCTCCAATATATATTTTATCTGATATAATGGCTATACTGTTTTCTTCTGCTACTAACATGATATTTTTTCTTTTTATTAAGAAACAATTTCTTGGGACTAGACGATCTCCATAATCATGCCAATAGGCATTATAGACACAGATTTGTGTCTATACATGCATACAGAATTTACATTTTTGTACATATAAGTGTAAATACATTATATTTTTATTTATAAAGGCTGAATGAAGATGCAGCAACAAGAAAAAACTGTGATATAATTAAATGAAACATTTGACATTCCATTGCTCTCTTGGAAATGGAAATTTCATGAGTCAAGGAAATTAGAATTGTGGGTATCTTCTGACAATTATTTCTGACCAATATTCAGCAATGAAATAGGGATCTATACAATATAATCACATAGAACTAAATTCTGCAAACAGCTTAAATGAATTTCAAAGTGAAATTTTTTCAGAGACTAGAGATAAGAGTAGTCACAGATTCCACTTGAGCCTATAGTAAAAAGAAATTGTGACATCTGACCTAGAAAATTTGAAATAGAAAGTGTGTATATATCTTAAGCTTCTAGATTCATTTCATTAAGTAAACAATTTAAACTTGACACATTTTACTATTAGGAATTTATATTTTCAGTAAAATATGAAAATGCCCCAAACTTATGATTAAGCAGGTTGAATATTAATTACTACACTTGAGTTATAGTTTTAATAATTTATCTGTTATCAATCAATTGGAACAATCTAGATTTCTACTCTGTTCAAGATCACAGATTGATAGGATTCTTTTGACTTTAAGAATTTTTTAATTGGGGAAAAAAAGAAAACAATAAAGAAATTTTTAATTGGGCTGGAGAGGTAGCATGGAGGTAAGGCATTTGCCTTGCATGCAGAAGGACAATGGTTTGAATTCCGGCATCCCATATGGTTCCCCGATCCTGTCAGGAGCGATTTCTGAGCATAGAGCCAGGAGTAACCCCTGAGTGCTGCCGGGTGTGACCCAAAAACCAAAAACCAAAAACCAAAAAAATAAATAAATAGAATTTTAATTAGCAGTATTAAATGATCATGAAGATGATTTGACCATTTAATTATCACCTTTTGAAAAAGTTATGTTAATTTGAGGCTGAAAGGAGAAATAAAAATCATATAGGTTATAGAAAAATAGAGAAGAGGCCTCTTGGCCCAGCCTAGGGTGTGGGGTCTCGGACCTGGGTCACCCGACCCCCCTCTTCCTCTTTCCTCTGGATCTCCAGGTGGGTTCCTGGGAGGACCTTATGGGGCACCCTGGGTTTTCACCACTTCCAGGTCCGCTCCAGAGATTGGCTTAAGGGTGGGGCCCAAACTCCTGTTTTTAGGGCCTGGGAGATCCTTCCTGCACTCCTGGAGCAGGATCTTTTAGCCAGCATGGGCTGGCCTCTGGCAGACCTCTGTATGTGCCAGAGGTCTCTTGGCCAGGCCTAGGGTGTGGGGTCTCGGACTTGGGACCCCTCTTCTTAATTTAAGTAACACTCAGTTCTAATCTCAGACCAAAGACATACAGTGGATCTAACAATCCCAGAACTATATTGAAGGACATAAATTGTACACATATTGAACACATATATCTTCTGATTATTTTATGTGTACTTTCTTTAACAGCTATAACTCTCTATATATATTCTTCTGCCATGGTGTTTCTTTACACTTTTCGTCTTGTCTTTTCTTTGAAAGCTGTTCAGTAAGAATTGTTGGTGGAAATGTCCCTCAGTTTAATGCCTATGATTGAACTATGTTATGGAGATTGCTGGTCTTGTTCCTATTGCCTCCAGATGCCCCAATAATGGTACATGGCATTGATCCTTGTTTGCATAGACACATTAAAATGGGAAAACACTATACATACAGATAAGTTCTTATCTAATAGAGGTAGGAACACACAAATCTCATTACAATATACCTTTAACCCTGAACATTGATATAATGACCTGGCACAGGCCTCAGAAGAATGGGCATCCTCCATTCATGCAAGAACTAGGCAAGCTATCTACAAAACATCCAAGGTCTTTTATAGCAACATCTGGAAGCAACCCTCTACCAGGAAAGACACTACCAATGGTCTGACATCGATCTCCTAAAAGAAGACTTCTGTTAACACTGAGAAGACTTGACAACAAGAATGACCTGCTCTACGGGACATGGTTCTCTCTATTGCCCCTTCAGTGTGAGGTGAAACGAGAGGATGCTCTGCACCATCCTGACTGCAATATGGGATATGCATACCCCAGGATTTTTAATACAGAAGCATGATACCAATAACAGAGACTATGTGAGAAATGAAGGTGTATTGCCACTACGGACGATGACTTGGATCAGACAAACTAGTTTGCTTGGAGCCTAGATTCAGTCCTGTGCCAGGAAACTTCAGGGGTAGGGTCTCCTTGTATTTAGCCCATAGTTTTTCTTTCCATGTCCCTTATATTTTGGTGGGCCTATGCAAACAAATGCTACTCTAACACCGTTTTTTACTATGTTCCCTTGACTCCAATCCTTAAGAAAAACAATCCACTAAAACATTGGGATTAACTTAAACTATGCATGGAACTAGATAAATGTACTTTGCCCTCAATGTTTAAGGAGTTACATAAGTCGAATGTCTTTAGATTATATTGTGTGTTGCTAAGAAATAGTATGTACTACAACTGGGGATTTAAGGGACAAAGTAATTGTATTGTACATGGGTTCAGCTTTGTTTTTCTTAATGCTCTTTGCCTGAAAGTTCAAGGTTGGGATATCATCGATGGGACTACCAAGAATTCTGTTTAAGGGTGATTGTGCTTCCACTGTAACTTTACCCTGTCCTCTTTCTTTTTATCTTTGTTGTCATAATTAAAATTAAAAAAATGAAAAAAAAAATAGAGAAAATCTTGCTTGTGAGGGAAATACCATGGATAAAAGTCGAAGATCACTCTCAGTTAGTAATCTTGCCTTTAAAGAAGGTAAACGCCTATTTATATTAAAGAAATTATTCCATGCATATGATCTCCAGAAATATTTGATACATCAAGGACCAATATTTGCACATATATTTATTAAATACTCGGAAAACTTTACTGGGAATGTAGATATAAATACTTAAAAATACCTTAGGAAATAGAACTTGATACTTCAAAAACTGACCATTTTTGTTAGTAGAAGCTGGTATGAATATCATCTTAGTTTTAAATAAAACTAAGAGAAATTCAATCAATATAGAGAGTGGTATTATTTAATTGAATTCATTTAAACTCAAGTGATTTTAAACTGAAGTATCCTGAGGTTAATCCTATTTAATAAAATATTTTTACTTTTGAGAGAAGAAAAGTTTTAGAGCTAATAAGTTGTGCTTTGAAGCACATTTAAGAATAAAAATAAATAATTTGGCAAAGACAATGGCCTTTTGAACACTGAATTATTTTAGCACCATCACTGACAATTTAAAAACTTCATGTGGGTTGTATTAGGCTGTGATTAGTTCTGTCAATGTAGATTCTTAGAACATCTTATTTAGGACATGTGCGGATGAGAAAGGAGACATCAATGCGAATGACTACTCTTTTATAATTAATAACATGGGATTATATGAATGCTAGAAAACTAAGATTAGAGAGCTTTAGTAGAGAGGACTTGAAAGAAAATTACATTAGGACACAGTACATCAAAAAGTCATGTCAATTTTGCTTGTTTGTATGCCACACCCAAAGATGCTTACTCTGGCTCTGTGCTTGGGATTGCTCCTGATGGGGCTCTGAGAACCATATGGGGTGCTGGCAATAGAATACACGTTGCTGCACAAGGCAAATGCCTTCCTTTGTTGTAGTATTGCTCCAATCACAACCATGCTACATTTTACATTTAAAATACATCTTTTTTTTCATTCATTTCCTTTGGATTTCAATGCTACTCCTCAAATATCTCATAAATATCACTTCATAAGATTGACATAATACTGCTCAGACTGACATAAAACTGCTCTCTGAATTTATTTTTGTTTTCTTTCGTAATAATAGCTCAAGTATTATATATGCTCCAATTCATTCCAAATCTGTGAAATTTTTTTTCTTAGACTAAAAAAACAAAACAAAACAAAAAACAAACTGGGTAAAAAAAAAAAAGAACAGAATTGGGTAAAAAAAAAAAGATAGTACATGGTAAGGCACATGCTTTGCATGTGACCAATATGACCAACATTTTTATTCAATTTAATCATCTGACACTACATGGGCCTCTGATATTGCTAGCAATGACCGTTTTGCACCAAAATGGGAATAGTTCCTGAGTTCTGCAAGATACAGCCAAATCCTGCCCTCCCCTAAACAATACAAAGTTTTGTCACCTCTTCTCACTTTGACACACTTTCAAATTTTTACCTCTTTGCTGCTATCAAAATGTATTTTCTCACATCCTCTTCCATGATCATTTAACCCAGTATTTTGCCTGTCTAACTCCTACTCAACTTCCAGATTTTTCTAACAAATATCTTTCTTGCAGAAGTCTTCCTAATGCCATCTCCTACTTTATATTAGATCACCACATTATATTCTTTTACAGCCCTCTTTTTTGTGTTTCTTATACCATGTTAATTATATATTTCTTTGAGTTATTATTTAACACATGGAAAATTTCTACATACTAAGTTCTATAAGGCAGATTGTATGGCTAACAGTCACTAATATTCCTTCATTTACTCCTATAGCTGGCGTGTTTTAGACATTTACTATTTATATGAGTGGGGAACAAATAGAGGAAGGTAGGAAGGGAAATAAATTATTATCAATTAATTAAAGTAGAAAGAAAACAAATGTAATATGAGTGAAACTGACCTGTTGAATTGCTGTAGTTAGAATGTGGATAAATTAAAATTGTTGAAAATAGGATGGCAAACTTTAGATGAGAGCATATGTAGTAAGACATATTCTCAAGATTACCTCTTCCCTTATAATAACTGTACCTTGGCAAAATATCTAAGACAAACCAAAAGTATTCCTACTCAGATCTTAATTTCTTAAAAATGACCAGTACAGAATATAAGTCAATCTGGCGAATCTCTGTGACCTAAAGGCACATCTAGAGCAGTGGTCTTCCACCACCTGCCCAGAGACTGGTGTTCGTCAATCCACAGGAGTAGAAAGTCTGAAAACCTCTAGTTTACCTACTTGGTTACAATTGCCAATTTGTTAACTGGTATGTAAACCAAGTCTGCAGTGTGGACAGCTTCAAGACAAATTACTTAGAGTGATTTTTGGATATTTTCTATTTAATTATGATTGTAAAATAGTGGTTGTGAGATTTGAATTTTATAAGGAAGAAAAACTGTTACAACTTTTCTGAGGTAGTTTACAAGTGTGTAACTATTTATTAAATTCTATTAAAATAATCGTGCAGTGCCATTTTCAACATCAAAGCACCAATATACCTTCATCACATTCCATAAAGACCCTTCTATTCCATTTATTCCTCTCCTTGATAAGTTCAATTTTGTGGTTTAAATCTACAGCTTTGCTGTCAGTGCACTCTTGCTTGTCCTGATTTGTTTCTTTATATATCGCCAATGTATGTTTTTTTTTCTTCTTGTAGCTTATGCGATTTAGTATGACATCTTCTAGTCTTATCAATGTTGTAGCAGAAGATAATAGATCGTCTTTTCTTATTGCTGTTTGCATGTACATATTTTTCATTCATATTTGGCTATAGTTACTAGTGCTTGAGTTAACAAAGGTGTACCTATATTTTCTTGGGTTAGTACTGTTGTATTCTTTGGGTAGCTTCCAAGGAATTTAATTGATGAAACATAAGGTAAGTTTTTTAAAAATAATTTTTCTATAAGGGTTTCATGAGTTTACATTTCCACCAACACTTGAGAACTTCTTTCTGCCACATATCCACCATGACTTGTTTTTTCTTAGAAAGAGAAAATTAAGCTTAATAATATTTTAAAGATCTTGCTGGGAGTCCAGCCAACTCAGTTCCTCTATGCTTCCCTTATGGAATTGGAATTGGAGACAGCTCTCCATGAGGGGAATATATAAGCTCTGGCTTGGAGAACATAATTTAATTTACATGAATAGGTCTTCATTATAGAGACACAAGCAGAGAAACTTTAGATTTGGACATTAAGCTAAAGTAAGTTTGAAAGTAGAAAATGGACCAGGTAGGTAATTCAAGTGTTTGAGCACATCTTAAAGACCTTACATTAATTCTTTCAATCATCATGTCTTCCCCCAACCCCAGCACTGTTGACTATAGTTCTTATGGTTTCTATATAATGTCAGAGTTACCAATTTTTTAAATTATTATTATATTATAATTATTAAATTAAAAGTCATTTTAAGAAGTAGAAACAACGATATTACAATAAATAGCACAAAAGTCTAGTGGCAATATTGCATGTGGATATTGAGAAGTATATTAAGCAACCTCTTAACTAGAAAGATATTTTTAGTTTTGGGGGTGTTATTGATTTTATTTTTCAATTATTTTTAAGGGGAGTTGGATAAATAGCACAAGGGTAAGGTGCTTAGTTGAAATTGGTGTGCTCCCTAACACCACATATGGTCCCTCAAGCAATGCCAAGAGTAATGTATGAGATCATAACCAGAAGTAAGCTTAAACATGGCTTAATATGGCCTCATTCCCCCATTAAAAATCATCCTCAAAGATTGTATGGTATATCTGAGTCATGGCACAAAAAAGAAAAAAAAAAGAAAAAAAAGATTGTATGGTATAAACATTCAATCATTTATTCTGGTATAAGATTATAATAAAAAGATGACAATAAATATCTGTATACTTGTAAAATTTTTAGTAGACTATATATCATATATACTTCGTTAACATATCTAACCTTTTAAAATTAACTGTGGTAGTTTTTACATGGCCCCACATTGTTCTTTTCTATATTGCTTCCTTATATATAACTTATTGATTATACCACAAGGTAGTCTATTTTCTAATTCCATTAATTCACCTTAGTCTTCATTATTCTTCACATAACCAAAGTCATGCATGGGTTTTGAACATGGACTTAAAGAAATATACTTGATTCTTTTTGCTGCCTGAGACTTTGACCAAGTTCCCATGTAACTAGTTCTAAAAGTATTTTGTTTGATAAAATTGACATGTTATCCACATAATTCCCAGGCCTGACTGACAGTCAACCAATAATCAAATTCTGTACTATTACATAGCCAGCAGGTGAACACAACATGAGTAAGTCAAGCCACAACTAAAAAATTCCAACCAAATTTAATATAAAATGCTGATCCACAAAATCATAGAGTAAACTAATGTTGCTGAAAGCCAGCAAAAAATCCCAATAAATCAATCTTACTGTTCTCTAAAAACCTTTCTTAAAAAATAAGACACTTTACCCTACTACAAAACAATGTGGTAAAAAGTTCTAAATTAATATCAGGTGATTATTTTTAATTCTTAATTGCCATAGACTAAATATATAATTATAAAAGCAACCTATATTCAGATTTTGAGTTTTTATACCTGTCCAGAGATAACTGTGTTTTATTCATATATATAAAACTTTTTTCTAATTTTCTTTGCATGACTTTGCCTATATTTTCCCTAATCTAAATTTTAGTTTTAGTTAAACCAAGTATCAGTCTAGCAAAAATACTATTATCTTTAATATTGTTATTGAAGAATTTAATATTATAATGGCTTATAAGGAACTTATAATGGAATCAATTATTCCTTTAAAGTATAATACCAAAGATCATAAGTATATATGGGTAATTATTAAAGCATATATAATGTGCAAACCAGAATTAATCATTTACATCATAATTCTGATATATCTAAACTAAGGCAGAATAATAATTTTTCTAGTACCATATTAAAGAAATTAAAATCAACTATTTCTCTGTCCCTCTTTTAATATGCTAATTAAGCACCTCTTTTAATAAAGCACATTTTCAATAAAATTGATAGAAAATAACATTAACATAACCTGTAGGACCTTAGAAATATACTTCTAAATACTGAGTTAAAAGGAACTAGGTCTTTTCCCCTAATTTGCTAAATAAAAATGTCCAGAACTCCAATCAAATAAAACAAACTCTGTCAGTGATTAAAATCAAGCAACAGTTAAAAATGTTTTTATTCATCCCAGAAATAAGAAAGGGTATATTATTAACCTATTACTAATCATATCCATATCAGCTACTCAGAGAAAAGAGACTGATTTTCATTCTTTAGGCAAATTATCATTTTGATTGGAGAAACGAAGAAGTGATAAATTTGGGACCTGGTATGAAGTCTATTAGAGGAAATTCCAGGCAGCAATATGATAATAGTTTTGAAATAGACAAAGGCTGACAAAAGGGTTGTAAGAAAACAAATACCTCATGTTTTTAGGGTCTATTCTATACACAAAGTCTCTGGCAATCATGCTGCTTAAATTAGTATGTTTTAACAATAATTACTCTCAGGACTTACCCCCAATTTTAGTTTCCACTAGGCTAAAAAGACTAGCAAGTATAAAATATAAAGCAAACAAGAGATCCTATAACTTCTCAGTTTTATAGCTGTCTAAAGTCACAAATATCACTTACTCTATTTTCTTCCAGCTTTCCTAGTATGATTTTTCTTGGATAAATTGTAGAGAATATTTTCCTTTGTGTCTTTTAGTCACTAATTGACAATCTACTTTATAAAGATTTGGCCCTACTTCTTAGAAAATTTAAAAAAATACCTGTAATGTAAGCATTATACCTTCCATTCCAGCTCAGTTTTTAAGGTATCCATGACATTACTTTCTAAAGAAGAAAAAGGAATTCAGAGAAAGAAGAAACTCAAAAGTAACAGATATATTTAATGCAAATTCACCAACATATAATCACATTATGTTAACTAGATAGGTATGCATGACTTTTGCCTGTGCAGTGGAAGAAACTAAAACTCAGGAATAGTATTACTTCTTAGGCAATTTTCAGACATGGTAAAATCTTAAAGAACATAATTCTTTGGGCAGAAAGATAATACAGCAAGTAGGACATTTGCAATACCCACAGATGAACAGGTTTAATCCACAACACCTCATTTGTTTCCCCAAACTAGGAGTAATCCCTGAGCACTGAGCTAGGTGTAAGGCCTGAGCACTATTGATGTGGCCCAAAAACATAACAACAACAACAACAAAACAAACAAAAATATATTTTTTCACCTCTGCAAATACAAATTAGGAAGACAATATTTTGAAAGAATATTGAGATAATTCTATTTCTAAGCATGCTCATGTGAATACATGAACACTTTATTCTTCAAAATATCCTTAAGATTATAAATTTTGTCTAAGTTGTGTAAAACTTGGGGAGGAATTCTTGAATTTATACTATGGATATTTATTTCCTTAGTCCTGACCTATGATATCAACTGGGTAACAATGAACAACATTTAATGATATATCACTCAATGATAGAAAACTAAGTTTCATGTTCCATCACATATTTTCATAATTATCTCAGCAATACTTTAATATTGCATATAGCAGTGAATATGTATATCTAAATTAAGTCACAATAGAAGATCTTATCTTCTATGGATAAGAATTCACATTTTTTACACAAGGGTGCCTCCCATCATATATCATGTGGATACAACTCAGTTTCCAGGAAATTGGACACTCTCCGTTCTCTAATCCCAGATCCCAGACATAGATCTGAAACAACTCCCTGCAACACCATCAGGAACTAAGCCCTTTTGGGAGAAATGTTGGTGTTAGTGCTGATAAGACAACGTGGACAGCGAGGAAATGTCAACTTGACCTAGGACCCGGAGGTCCTATCATATCACCTAACACTCAGTGGAAACCAAAAAATGTATTGTTCTCTGAAATATGAAAAATAAGAGTACTAACTACAGAAAACTGACTTTGACAACAGTGGCTGG
>PVKC010041021.1:0-12223 GCA_004027635.1 Crocidura indochinensis | reverse complement strand
TTTCTTTCTTTCTTTCTTTCTTTCTTTCTTTCTTTCTTTCTTTCTTTCTTTCTTTCTTTCTTTCTTTCTTTCTTTCTTTCTTTCTTTCTTTCTTTCTTTCTTTTTTCTTGTTTTTGGGTCACACCTAGTGGTGCTTAGGGATTACTCCTGACACTGTGCTTGGTGCTTGGGAGGACATATGGGATACCAGGGATCAAACCCCAGTCTCCTGGGTTCAGAGGAAAGCCCAAGGCTGAGCTTTCTGATAGATGTTTATGCTATTTCACAGAATTCACACAGATTGCTTTATACAAAGCCTACTTATTCTAGGCCTCTGTAGATATGAACTTGTAAAAGCTTGTAATTTTTAGATGATATAAACAACATGTGTTTGTACTTGGGCCATAGGAAAGTGTAGTATTTCAGGGGAGTGATGAAATAGATCTGGAATCATTTACAATTTTTATTAATGTTTTCTTCCAATTATTTGTGGGCCACACCCAACTGTGCTTAGGCTATACTCCTGCTTCTGTGCTCAGGCATTATTCCTGGTGGGGCTTTGGGTATCATATGTGGTTCAGGGATCAAACTCAGGGTGACCATGTGTACAAAGTAAGGTCTTTCCCACTGTGCTAGCTCTCCAGGCTCATCGTTACAAATAATCATGAAAGGAAATGAAATGTGATTGAACATTAACTAACAATTTGAGGATAGCTATCACAACATAAATAGAATTTTGTAGAATGGTACCTGGAAATGAACTAGAATATACAGATTGATTTTCCTGTAGAAATGAATGCTCAAAGTTCGACATCATGAGCTTATGGATAAATTCGGAAGAATAGCTTTATCATGCCAAGGAACGGGCCTGCCTTCATTCTACAACGATCTTGCTGGGGTATGAGCAGTTTATAAATAGCATTGAACTTCTTGAGTAGTTTTGGTTTATTTATGCCAGCAACTCCAATCAGATTTCCTCTGAAATTGCCATAGAAACATAGTCACATTTCACTTTTGAAGTAGTTACTTCTTATTGTGGTACCTCTCTGATTTGATTGCTTATTGCATTTGTCCAGAGAATTAGGAATGCAATTTAGATGAAGAGCCCTGTCACAATTTAGAAGTGCTTTTACAGTTTAGGATTTGCTACTCTTATCATAATTGACATCAGCTGGAATGATAGCACAGCACTGTGGTATTTGCCTTGCACACAGCCGATCCAGGACACAGCCTGGTTCAATCCCCAGCATCCCATATAGTCCCTCTCGAGCCTGCCAGGAGCGATTTCTGAGAGCAAAGCCAGGAGCAAGCCCTGAGCGCCGCCAGGTGTGACCCAAAAGTCAAAAAAAAAATTGTCAGCATAATTGACATTATCTTCTTTTTCTTCTTGGAATTTAGGCCATACTCAGCTGTGTTCAGGGTTTACTCCTGACTGGGTGCTCAATGATCGATCACTCCTGGTAGGGCTTGGAAGACCCTATGTACAATCTGGGTAGGCAGCATCCAAGGCTTATCCACTGTGCTATCTTTCTGACCAGATTATCTTTTTTTTGGGAGGGGGGGGGTCACATTCGGCAGAGCTCAAGGGTTACTCCGGGTTCTACGCTCAGAAATCGCCCCTGGCAGGCTCGGTGACCATGAGATGCCGGGATTCGAACCACCATTCTTCTGCATGCAAGGCAAACACTTTACCTCCATGCTATTTCTCTGGCCCCGATTATCTTATTTTTATTCCTAGAAAATATATTAAGGTTTAAAATGTACAAGAAAATAGCCATTGCGTGGTTATACATACAATACAATTAAGATGGAATGTTTTTCTACCTTTCCCTTCTTATCATAGAGAAAACAACATAACTAACTTTTGTGCAGTAAAGTATAAATTGAACATATTTTGCAATAGAGCCCCTCAGGCACAGCAGGGCTTTATGAAAAGCCATCAGGAAAGGGCCGGTTTATCTTAGTGCTGCTGATTATGGACAAACGTTCATACTCACCAACAAACAGTTCATTTTGAGCAAACAGTCCATACCTCTTCCAGGTAGAACATGAGCAGCTGGTAGGAAGCAAGCCAGGTGGACTCATGAAGGAATTTTAACCACTTTTCTGCTCCACCATTACCTCTGGTCAGCTCTAATGACTATGGACAGTAACCAGGCTATTTTCAGGAGCAGTGTCCAAACTGAGACATGCATAAGACTGTCCATTAAAAACTAATTATCTATCTTTAAATGACTATACAAAGAGACGGGAGGAAAGTTAGTTTTCTATTAGACTCTCAACACCAGTAAATGGATCTTTTGTTATTTACAAAAGGAGAGAGAACTTTGATTTGAATTCCAGTTTACATCTTATTACTCTATCTTTGGTTATCAGTTGCTTTTGAAAAAAACTATTATTATTTTAGCATCAGTATTATAATACCAATATTGTTTTATGCCACCAGTGCTGCTTGACAATGACACCATCACTAGAGTGCCAGGATCCCTCCACTGTTAGCCCAAAGTCTCTTCCCTCCACCTTTGTCTTAGCCCACAGTTCTCCTGGTCTCTTCTCAGGGTTGATTTTCACTGAATATTGCCTAATCCTTAATTTGGTTTCTTGATACTCCATGTATGAGGGAATCATTTTCTTTATATCTCATTTACTTTGCATGACTTCCTCTAGTTCCATTCAAGTTGGAGCAAACTGCAAGATTTCATCTTTTCTCATAGCCACATAGTATGTCATTGTATATACAACTCACAATTTCTTTTAATTTACATCTTTTTTCTTTATTAATTTTTAAAATGATTCTTTAACAGAATCACTATGAGATACAATTACAAATTTGTGCATGTTTGGGTTTCAGTCATACAATGACTAATACCCATTCTTTCACCAGTTCATATATCTAACCTCCAATGTCCCCAGTTTCCTTCCTACCCTCACCTTTGTCCTCCATGCTGCTCCTCTATGGCAGATAGGTGATCTACTATTTGAACTACATTCTCCCAACCCCTAAATGGTCAAGTTTTGTTATAACAATATTCTGCCTTATTTTAAGTCTTAGCCAATCTAATGTGAATTTCAGCAAACGTTTGATGGAAACTAAATGGACAAAGAATTGGAATAGTCTCTTGGATTTAAAGTTAAATTTGATTTATAATCTTATTTGCAACATTTTATGAGAATATGTTTACTCTAGTTTATTTTTAACAGTGGCATTTTTGTGTATCTCTATAATAATCTTTTGAGAAAAGTAAAATTACGCATGGTGAGTAGAAAATAATCATTGTTTATATTACCATTATCACTCCAGGAATAAGAAAGGCAAGCTAATTTTGTGAGCAATACAATTAATTTTAAAGAGAACAAAACAAAACAGCAGATACTTCGCTATTTTTGTCAGTATGCTTAGTTATTAACGATTTCTTAATTTGTATTTACATTGATGAAAGTGTGTAACTATTTTAGACAAGAATAGTATTTTTTTAATTGTATAACTTGTTTGAAAGAGACAGAAGAGCACTTAACTATTTGTCAGAACCATTAGGACATATTAAAAATTCTAGAAATCTGGATCTGATTGTGTTGTAGGTATTTGCCTCTTGAATTTCAAATGATTTTAAACCAATGCAGTATATATAGCTTTTGTGCTTAAAGCCTTCCCCTATCCTGGGTTTGACAACTGATGATGAAGGTATCTTTCCCAGAAGCACATCCCTTAGGCCCAGAGAGAAGGATGTGTCAACCCTGTCAGTCAGTGAAAGTTTAATTCTGCCCACCCCCTTTGCATTCGGGACTGGGTATGTTCCCTTCAGTTGATGATTGAGACACTTTATGCCATTCCCACAATGCTTATTTAGGACAAGAGGGACTGGGCTATGTGCAGGAGTGGCTGACCCACAGACATAGCAGAAGCATAGCCAGAGGGTAGTGAAGCACCAGGGAGAAGGTAAGCATAAACATTGGGGCTTAGGAATGCCTTGGGAGCAACATAGTGTTAACATATGCTATCTCCTTAATCAGAGTTCTATGTGAGGGAGGGTAGAATCAAGTGATTAGTGATCACTGATCATGCGGAGGTGGAGCCCCTCTTTATTTTGTCCTTTCCCATCTCTGGAGTGGCGCCTCTTTTTTTTTTTTTTTTAAACTTTTTTGATTGATTGATTTGCTTTTGGGCCACACCCGCCGTCCGTCATGGGTTATTACTGGCTCTGCACTCAGAAATCGCCCTTGGCGGGTTGGGGGACCATATGGAATGCCAGGAATTGAACTCTGCTTTATCCTGGGTCGGCCGAAGCAAAGCAAATGTCCTACTGCTGTGCTAACTATTGGCTCCTGAAGTTTCCATCTCAAGAAGAATCCCTGAAACATTTACTGCTTTACAGAGTCCCTCAGAACAGTTGCTGTATGGCCTTCTATCTACTAGGTGTTTTGGGAACAGTGTCACAAGGGGTATCCAACAGTACTAAAATCACAGGGATAGAGGGGAGGAATCTAGCAGAAGATGGGACTGTATCCCCTCCAAGCTTCCTTTGTCTCAGCTTCCTTTGCTGCTGTGCAAAAGGTTAAGTGTAGATTGGTTTATGTTGCAGTCCTGCCTGAATGTTGAGGCCAGAGAAGAGATCATTTAAATTGTGATCTGACATTTGAAAGTTTTAACTCTGTGAAAAAAAAAATAAAACAAACAAACCCCAACCAAAAACCCATTAATAATTGTGAACTTGCAAATTTAAAATAATTTATCATGATAAATTTTTGGGAGAAAGGATTGAGAGTGGGGAAGTCTGTATTCTTCCTGAAGGCAGACACACAGAATCTAGGATTTCTTCAACATAGGGTGATTGCTGTCTTGAGGTGTTTTGGAATTTACTCCATACTATAATTAACTAGTATTTGTTTAGAAATGCTAATCATTAACTGACCCTGAAAAGATTTTCCTCTTAAGACATTCTTTATTATTATAACCAAATCTTATTTTATTTTCACTACAATAAATGATATAAATTATTCAAAGAACTTTATGCATACTTCTTCAATGCAATAACCTTATCAGAGGAAGTTTGAAAATTGTTTTTATCATCATTTCATTTAAAGATGAGAAGATGCTATTTGCCCAAGGTCACGCATAGCTAGTTGATGACAAAACTAGGAAATGAGCCTATTTCTCATAATCTAGTTTCAGAGTTTTTTTTTTAGTTATTGAACTATGTATTTTTTCAATAATATTGACTTAAATCTTACTAACACGAATGAAATAGCAAACATTATGTGACTAACTTAAAGATTAAGTATAGCTGATACAAATAAATTATTCTGATGACAATTTTAGGAAACTCAAGGATTACTGGAATTTATATATTTTTGTTTCATAGGCTTTATATAAAATATTCATAACTTTATATTAAATTGTATTTAAGTTTCCCTTGAGAGAAGTGAAACTTTTGTACCGGTAGTTTATTTTCACTCCATGGCTAGAATGAGCATCTTTAGCACTAAGAGTTTATGATCCTGACTTTGGAACAAATTACACAAGGATTGAAGATGACTTGGTCATAGATTTTGGTTATAATTTATTTTATAATTTGATAATTTTGTCTTCTGGAATATGAATTTCTAATCCAAGGGTGTATAATTTTTATTAAGTGATAGTAAATAGAAAATTATATGATTGAAACTTTCTCTCAGTTACTTCTGAGACTGGAATAGCTCCTTATTACCAAGAGTAGATAAATATTTATGGAATTACATTAACTAAAATGAATTATTTAATTCCTTACTTTTATAGAAATTAAAAAGTCAACATATGGTTACTTTAAATATAAGATAATGTTATGAAATTATTGTCCTTATGACTATTTTATTTATTGAAGGTAATGAGTCCTTTCCATTATGTTATTTTCTTTTTTTTTTTTTTTTTTTTGGTTTTTGGGCCACACCCAGGGACGCTCAGGGGTTACTCCTGGCTATGCGCTCAGAAGTCGCCCTTGACCTGGGGGACCATATGGGGCACGGGGGATCGAACCGTGGTCCGACCAAGGTTAGCGCGGTAAGGCAGGCACCTTACCTCCAGCGCCACTGCCCGGCCCCCCATTATGTTATTTTCAACCAGGGGTCATATGAGGGTCCCCTGTAGACCCTTCAGGTTATTCCAAGGGACCACAGGTGAAAAATTAGATAAGTGAGTGCTATGGTACAAGATGAGGGAGCCAATGATAGGATAGAGTAGTTGTGAGAGGCACAGGAAGGAAACAAGGTTGGAAGGAAGCCATAGTCAATAAAAGGTTGAAAAGCATCAACATAAAGAACCATGGTTAAACAGTTTGTCCCATCATTTGGAGTCAGGAAAGATTGATTGTTTCTTGTTGAGATACTTAAGTTATCAATATGTTAAAGTATTTAAAGGTATTTACTTCGTATTACAATATTGCAAAATAAAATTTTTGATTGTAGTCACTTAAAGTGGTGTTTTATTTTAGAAAAAATAAGGACTTACCCCAAAATAATAAATTATTTTTCCCATTTACTGTTCAGTTATATAGGATAAAACTAGTTTTTTTTGGGGGGGTCACACGCAGCAGCGCTCAGGGGTTACTCCTGGCTCTACGCTCAGAAATTGCTTCTGGCAGGCTCAGGGGACCATATGGGATGCCTGGATTCGAACCACTGTCATTCTGGATGCAAGGCAAATGCCCTACCTCCATGCTATCTCTCTGGCCCCCACAAACTCGTTTTGTGATGAGTGACTTAGCTGCTTATGTATGTACTTATGTATGAACTACTTTATGTACTTAGATACATGAAAAGTGAGAAGATTCTGTAGCAGGTGGCTTTAATCCTATTAAACCTCTTTTTTCTGCTACTGCTGGGAAGAGAATGCTAAATCAACGTTGAAGTTTGACATCTGAGTTGTGAGAAGTTATACTCAGAAGTGTTAGCAGTTGAGTTTGATCACACAGCAACTTTGATATCAGTTGACATAGTAAAGTGACTGTGCCTGATATTTCAATATAGAAGAGAAGAAGGAACAAAGTATGCTGGAAAGGAATGGAGCAGAAAGGACTATACTTTTAAATGGACAGGCTTAATGATTGGATAAAATATTTGCACTTGTATCATGTTGAAAACAGTTGTACTTTTAGGAAGTAATTCAGATACATTGATGGCCTTTTGGTTTTTTTTAATGAGTTTAAAACAAAATACTTGAAGATTCCACAGGGTCAGCTGTTTGTGTCTAGCTAACCCCACAGAATTGTCAAGAAGATACAATAGGGCACAGCAGGTAGAGTGGTTTGCCCTGTAAGTGGCCAACCTGGGCTCAATCTTTGGTTTTTATATGGTCCCCTGAACCTGCTAGGAGTGATTTCTGAGTTCAGAGCCAGGAGTAACCTCTGAATACTGCCAGGTGTGGTCCCCTCAAAAAGAAGATACAGTAATATAATCTAGACCAATATTTCTTTTTTTTATATATAATTTTTTAATTTTGATCATAGTGGTTTACATATCTTTCACATTAGTATTTTAGGTACATATTAACATTGAATCATGGGAATACCCACCACCAAATTTGTCCTCTCCCCTTCCCCTTCCCTTTCTGCAACCCATATCCCTCAGAATCCCCCCATAATTCCACACCCCAGGCTGCTAGAGTAGGTAGTCCCCTCTTACTATCAGTGATCATACATCTGTTTGGTCCTGGTGTCCTCCTTTGTTTCTCCCTCTATTTGAGAGTCTAACCTAGATAAATCGAGTTATGTGGTTTTGTTTGAGGGAAGAAAGGCAATAGAATGGGGTAAAAATAAAGCAAAATAATAATAAAAAATAAAAATTAAAAATTAAAAAAATAAAAATTAATTAATTAAAAAATATGCTGAGAATGGGTGGAGTCCTTCCAGTGGCTATCTGCCTCAGTTTGATAGAGGACATGAGAAAGGTAATTGAAACACCATAACAATACAAAAATAAATGTCAAATTTGATATCCAGTGAGCCCTGCGGCAACTAAGAAAGCACCACACATTAGTCTGGGTTCTGAATTCATATCATGCTGGAGTGCAAAAAGAAGGAGAAAGATAAGGTAAAATAATATAAAAATAGAAAAGGAGACATCCGCTTCAATATCTATACCAAAATAAAGTCATCAATCAATCAATATATATATATGTGGAAAAATGATTATTTTGTGATTTTTTTCCCTTTTCCACCTGTATAGGCACAGTAATTATTGGGGATATTATAGAGGGTATTCCCTTGGCCTAGGAGATACAGGGTTTCTCCATCCCTGCAGTATACTGTCATGGGGTTAGCTATAGACTCCTTGCATGATCCTTTACTCTCTCCTTGGTGCTTTCGTGATGTATGGAAGACTTCTGCTTCATCATGGATGGTAAAATCAGTCCTCTGAATCTAGAGATCTTGGTGACTGTGCAGTTTGTGATGGAATGGAGTTTGTGATGAAGGCTTTCTTTATGGTTCTAGCAGTTCTGCTTCTTCAGTGTCGTTTTACTTCATCTTCTGTAGTTGGTGTGCTTGGTCATTATGTTGCTCCTAGGATGGAGCCTGGGACAGAGTCTTTCGTTATGTTTCTGGAAGACCCGTTCATTTGCGGTTGTCTCAGTCAGACCTCTGGAATAGGATATCTTGTTTGTTGAACAGATTGTAGACTGAGAGCTAGGTTAGAGATATTTGTTGCTGTTGTTGGTCCCGGGATGCATACTGTTTAGTCCTGGTTGTATCTGTATATAGCAATCTTGGTTTTTGCACAGATCAGAGGGTGACATGCCTTCTGTTTTGTCTTATCATTGGCTGGTGAGGAGGGATAATTTGCTCTTGTATCTAGTTGTCCCCATTTCCTCGTTGTCAGGTTACCAATTTAGAGCTGGTGTAAGTTGGCATCAGAGCAGTATTATGAATGCGTTGGAGGGACTTGGTTCCTGGGACTGTTGTGGAAAACGCTGTCATTTTTATGTCTGGGATCCAGGAGTCAAAGCTGGATGGTCAGTGCCTAATTCCCTGGAGTCTAGGTTGGTTCCCCATGACATACATTCAGGGTGGGAGATGTCCCTGTATTGTAAAAAAGTATCTTATCCCTAGTAGATAAGAACTTGTTTTTACAGGTAAAAATTTCCCTATTATTAGTAAGCCTATGCCGGAAGAAGTGGTGCTACATTGTGTTGCTGGTGGATATGGGGGTGGTGAGAGAAGAAAACAGACCCAGGACAAAAACTAAAAATATATATGCTCAGATATATCTAAAGAAAAAAGAGATTCTTACAATAAAAAAAAAAGGATTGAATAAAAATGTAATTAAAGGAATAAAGTGGAGCTGGGAGGGATAACAAGCAGGTAAGGCGTCTGTCTGTCCTTCCTGCAGAAGGATGGTGGCTCACATCCCAGCATCCCACATGTAGACTATATATATATTTTTTTTTTTTTTGGTTTTTGGTTTTTGGGTCACACCCGGCAGTGCTCAGGAGTTACTTCTGGCTCCATGCTCAGAAATTGCTCCTGGCAGGCACGGGGGACCATATGGGGCACCGAGATTTGAACCAATGACCTTTTGCATGAAAGGCAAACGCCTTACCTCCATGCTATCTCCCGGGCCCCAGACCAATATTTCTTAAAGTGGGTGACACCTCCCATGGGAGTTGATGGAAGAATGGGACACAGTACAATTGGTACAAGTAAAGGGCATTTCTTTTAGTTTAGATGTGGGACATTTCCATGGAGAGGCTGAAAGAATTTTTTTTTTTTTGGTGTAAAGGATGTAGTAGATCAAAGAAGTCTGACTGGGTGATGCCAATTAAATGAATATGGTTGCACACAATGATCCATTAAACTTATCCTTGGGTTGGCTTTTAAAAATAACTTAGCATGGTATATGAAAAAGGAAAAAGGAAAATATTGACTCTGAAGTTTATTTCTTGAGATTATTATCTAGTTTATGAAAGTCACCAGATAGTTACTCTTTAAAATTTTAATTGCTTGTCAAATATTTCCAAATGGTCATGGTACTGTTAAGTGTTCTATTGACTATAGAATTTCCTGGGGCTGAAACAGTGGTGTCTGTAAGCTGTAAGATGTCTCTATTGCACCAGCCTAAGACGGACCGCGGTTCAATCCTCTGGCATCTCATATGGTCCCCCAAGCCAGGAGCAATTTTTGATCACTTAGCCAGAAGTAATCCCTGAGCATCATTGGTGTGGCCGAAAAACCAAAAAAAAAAAAAAGATTTTTTTCATCAGTGAAATATGGTGACTCACAGGCAATGTAACAGTTTTATGTTTTAAAGTTTACTGATCATTATCACTTCATGGTTAAAAATCCTTATTTTCCTTTCTCTTATGGGTTGTCAATTATGTTTAATATATACTTCATTTTGTGTATAACACAACTAATATTATTACTAATAGGAGGTTAAATTAATATGGTCATAATTGGAGATTAAATCTAGAGATTTAATTTCAGTTAGAAGATTCATTTTCATTAGTTTGGAGTTAATAAGTATTTTAAAGATTTTTTTATTGAGACCAATGTGAATTACAAGTCTTTCACAGTTATATTTAAGGTACATAGTGACAGTGAATTAGAACAATTTCTATCACTAGCGTAGACCTCCCTCTGCCAGTGTTCCTAGCATGCATCCCATACCTCCACCCTAAGCCCTTTGAGCTGCAAGTGTAACAGATCCCTTTTTGCATATATAGCTTGTTGTGGCTTGGGTCTCTTGATTCTATTGTCATTAACTTTGGGTTGAATATTTAGGTCTGATCATTTTTGATTTCCACTCAATGCTCTTGAGACTGCTTTGTCCTGGTACCATTAACTTTTTTTTTTTTTTTTTTTTTTGGTTTTTGGGTCACACCCAGTGACGCTCAGGGGTTACTCCTGGCTATGCGCTCAGAAGTCACCCCTGGCCTGGGGGACCATATGGGGCACGGGGGATCGAACCGCGGTCCGTCCAAGGCTAGCCCGGTAAGGAAGGCACCTTACCTTCAGCGCCACCGCCCGGCCCCGTCCTGGTACCATTAACTTTTTTTTTCTAGTTTGTAAAAAGACATAGAAATATGAGGCAGAACAAAATGATTCATGTTCTATGGTTCTGATAAAAAAGAAAAGTGGGCAGGAACTATAAATAAAATTTTTAAAATAGGAGGGGGAGCTGGTAGGGCATATCAAGTATTGGGAAAATTAGAAAGGAAATTCCCTTGGCATAAGAGATACATGATGTTTCCACTATTGAAGCATATTATCATGAGCCTGACTACAGGCTCCTTGAACCCCAAAGTCTTTATGATGCCAGGAAATGTTCTGCTCAGTTGTGCTTGTCAAATTCAGTCCTCCATAATTAAAGATCTTGGTTTTTGCACAGATCTTTTTTTTTAATTTATTTTTCTAGTTGTTTCCATTTCCTTGTTGTCATGTTATCAATTTAGCACTGGCATATGTTGGCATCCGAGTAGCATTATGAATACCCTGAAGGAGACTTGGTTCCTGGAGCTGTTGTTGAGAACTCTGTCGTTTATATGTCTGGGATCCATGAGTCCAGGTTGGGCAGTCGGTACCTATTTCCCTGGAGTCTAGGATGGTTCCCCATGACATACATTCAGGGTGGGAGATGTCCCTGTGTCATAAAAAAATATATAAGTTCTTATCCCTAGTAGATAAGAGCTTGTTTTTACATGTAAACATTTCCCCTATTGTTTATGTGCCTTTGCAGCAAGGAGTGGTGCTACATTATATTGCTGGTGTTTTTGGTGGTTGGGAGAAGAAAACAGACCCATGACAAAAACGAAAAATATACATGCTCAGCCATATCTAAAGAAAAAAGAGTTCCTTAAAAGAGAAAATAAAAGGATTGAATAAAAGACATAATGAAAGGAATAAGGTGGGACCGGGAGGGATAACATGGAGGCAGGGCGTCTGTCCTTCCTGAGGAAGGATGGCGACTCACAGCCCGGCACTCCACATGGTCCCCCATGCCCATCTGGGGCAACTTCCGAACACAGAGCCTGGAGCACCCTCTGAGAGCTGCCAGCTGTGATCCAAAAAAGCACAATAGAAATCAAATTAAAAAAACACAGAGTAGATGGGGCCAGCGAGGTGGTGCTAGAGGCAAGGTGTCTGCCCTGCAAGTGCTAGCCAATGAAGGACCGCGGCTCAATCCTCTGGCATCCCACATTGTCCCCACAAGCCAGGGGCAATCTCTGAGCGCTCAGCCAGGAGCAAACTCTAAGCATCAAAACGTGTGTGGCCTGAAA
>PVKC010041020.1:0-12222 GCA_004027635.1 Crocidura indochinensis | reverse complement strand
AGGCTAGCGCAGGCAAGGCAGGCACCTTACCTCCAGCGCCACCGCCCGGCCCCAATATAAACTGCAGTTGTAATTTAGAATAAAGGAATTTTTTTTTTTTTTTGGTTTTGGGGTCACACCCGGCAGCGCTCAGGGGTTACTCCTGGCTCCATGCTCAGAAATCTCTCCTGGCAGGCTCAGGGGACCATATGGGATGCTGGGATTTGAACCACCGACCTTCTACATGCAAGGCAAATGCACTACCTCCATGCTATCTCTCTGGTCCAGGTCTTTTGTTTTCTTAAACATAGAAAATAATGGAAATGTAGACCATAACTTCCAGCTTAAGAGCATACTTTTAAACAGCTGAATTAACAAATGTTCACAATGAAAAAAATTTTGAATGGTGGAGAGAAAAATAATAGAAAACCTACCTCTCTTCACTTTAGACTGTCTCCAGTAGTAGGACATTTGCCTTGCACGCGACTAACAAAGGACAAACCTTGGTTCAATCCCCAGCATCCCATATGTTCCCCCAAACGGGAGCGATTTCTGAGCTCCTAGCCAGGAGTAACCCCTGAGCCTCATTGGGTGTGGCCCAGAAACAAAACAAAACCAAAAAAAAAGTAATACTATAAACTTTTGCTTTTATAAACTTTATATTATTTATAGAAAATAATTTATAGCATTATCTATCTTTCCACTTACACATTCCTTTGATTTTCTTTTTGTTTGGGGCCACCACTAGCAATATTCAGGGCTTTTTTCCTAGTTCAGCACTAAGGGATCACTCCTGGCAGGGTTCACTAGCAATATTCAGGGCATATTCTAGTTCAGCACTCAGGGATCACTCCTGGCAGGGTTCAGAGTGCCAAATGGGGTGCCAGGAATTAAATTCCTGTTGGATGCATGCAAAGCCTGCCTACTATACTACTATCTCCCAAGACCCATTCCTTCTGAAATGTTTCTCTTAAGCTAATGAAAAATTTCATATACTAGTTCTGTCTTTTCAAAAATATTTTACCTGAAATGCTTGATCTTTCTTTCCTTTTTTATTTATTTATTTTTGGTTTTTGGGCCACACCTGGTGACACTCAGGGGTTACTCCTGGCTATGAGCTCAGAAGTCGCTCCTGGCTTGGGGGACCACAGG
This sequence comes from Crocidura indochinensis, assembly GCA_004027635.1. Lineage (NCBI taxonomy): Eukaryota > Metazoa > Chordata > Mammalia > Eulipotyphla > Soricidae > Crocidura > Crocidura indochinensis. The sequence goes on along the minus strand of PVKC010041020.1, from coordinate 11,091 downwards.
GGATCGAACCGCGGTCCGTCCTAGGCTAGCGCAGGCAAAGCAGGCACCTTACCTCTAGCACCACCACCGCCCGGCACGCTTGATCTTTCTAATTCCGTTTTCATCACTTACAAAGAAAAATGTATATATAAAGTGACATATATATAGCACCACAGAAACATAGAAGGAACTATACAACTAGCCAGTCACACATCACATATAAGTAAAATTAGATGTTTTAAGAAAATATATGAACTTGACTGAGAACCTCAAATTAATATATCTTAAAAGTTGCATCAGATACTTCTAATATTTTATGTACTTGATAGAATTTGTTTTGAATTCATCATTTCAACATTTGGGACTTAAATGATTTTATTTGGATACTCTTTAAAGATTTCAGCTTTCTAAGAATACCTGAATCATTAAAATGAAAGAAATTGGGCTGAAGAGATAGCACAGCGGAGGGACGTTTGCCTTGCATTTAGCTGATCCAGGACTGACAGTGGTCCTAATCCCAGCATCCCAAATGATTTCCCTGGAGCCTGCCAAGAGCGATTTCTGAGCGCAAAGCCAGGAGTAACCCATGAGCGTCACCTGGTGTGACCCCAAAACAAAAATAAATAAATAAATAAATAAATAAAATGAGAGAAATTATGGAATAATCTCCAGGATATAAATTAATGTCCTGAAGCACAAAGATAGTTAAGGAAGTTTCAGTACCTAGTATCTCTGATCCACACATTCTATAATTGTGTTATAAATAGAAACTTGTATTATGAAAATACTATGTTTAGCAATATCATATAAACTTAGAAATAGCCTGTTCTGTTGGAACGCTGCCAAGTTCTACATTTTTTACCCATTACATCTTTAGGAAAGGTCTAAAATAAGAAGTTGCTCTGGAGCTTTAAGCTCTTTTTATATAGAGAAAGTATTTTTTCCTTACAGAATACTGTTAGCTATCTTGTAATTAGAAGATAAAGAGTTATTTTTTTCCAACAAGAAAAGTTCATTTGGTTTCCCTAACTTTCTCTTAAATTATTAACTCTGCTGAAAATGAATTGCACTTGATAAAATGTGCTCAGTTAAGAGTATGATGATGAGTTTTAACAGATATATATACCTAGGTTACCATCAAGTATAGCCAATGGTCCTGAACATTTATTAGCAAAGTGCTTGTCTTTTATATACACTTTCTAATCAGTGCCCCCTTCCCATTCCTGACCCTAGGCAACCATCATTACCTTCATTACTTTGAATTTGATTTATCTTTCCCAGAATGTTATATCAAGGAATCACCTCTAAATCCTATCATCTCATTTTTTTTCTCCTTTAAAAACCAATTTGATTGTTGCCCTTTGTGGACAAAGACATGTTTTTAATCACCTATTTCCAAGATTTATCACAAAACCTGGAATACAGCAGGTATTTAGTTAAAAATATACCTTTTTTTTTTAAAAAAAACTCAGTAAATAGAAATCTTATATATATTTATGTATGTAAATATATATTCACATATTTTTTTTAAATAAAGTAAAACAGCTAGCTTTTTGCTTGTTTGGGGGTCATACTAGCAATGCTCAGATGTTACTTCTGGCTCTGTACTCTGGAGTCACTCCTAGCAGTCATTGCTCAGGGGACAATATGTAGATTCCAGGAATCTAATCTGTCTATTGTATGCAAAACAAGTGTTCTACCCGCTGTACACTGGCCTTTAAAATCTTATAATCTTTTTCTTTTTCTTTTTCTTTTTTTTTGTTTTGGGGCCACACCCAGTGACGCTCAGTAATCGCTCCTGGCTTGGGGTACCATATGGGACACCAGGGAATAGAACTGTTCGTCCTGGATCAGCCGCGTGTAAGGCAAATGCCCTACCGCTGTGCTATTGCACCAGCACTGAAAATCTCATATTCTTATAAAGAAAACCAAAGTATATCATTTGTTATGGTACTCTAAACAGTTGATAAATTTGCTAATAAAGCTTTAAATATTCATCACTTTTAGTGGTGATGTGTTAAAAACATTGGATAGGAAATATATGAAATATGTTTCTTTTATTTTTTTGGCCACAGCTAGTTGGAACCTCTTCCAACAGTGTTCAGGAAACAGTATAGTGCTAGAGCTTGAAATCAGACCTATTGCATGGAAAACATGTGCTCTATCCATTTGAGCTATCTCTCAGCACATGAAATGTATTCTTTTTAAAAAATTAATTTATTTTATTATTATTTGTTTGTGGCCACAAGCAGCAGTGCTCAGTGCTTGCTCTGACTCTGAGCTTGGGGATCATTAATATTGGGACTCTGGGGACCAGGACCATTGGGATACCGGAGATTGAATCTGGGTCAACTATGTACAAAGCAAGTACTGCCTCTTATACTGTCTTTAGCTACTTCATATATATATATATATATATATATATATATATATATATATATATATATATATATATATATATATATATATATATATATATATATATATATATATATATATTACTTTGGAATAAACTTGAAAAATTGACCAGGACCATTGGGATACCGGAGATTGAATCTGGGTCAACTATGTACAAAGCAAGTACTGCCTCTTATACTGTCTTTAGCTACTTTATATATTTATATATATATATATATATATATTACTTTGGAATAAACTTGAAAAATTGATCAAAATCTGAATTTATTAAAAATTAGTTCCCTATAGAGATGTGTGCCAGAAGGACTTGCCCTTATTCTAAGCTTACAATAGAGGATGGTGATCACATTTAGAGAAATAACTGCACTGACAACTACCATGATAATGATAATGAGAGAGAGAAATAGAATGCCTGTCCTGAAGACAGGCAGTAGGGTGGGGTAGGAGGGAAATAGAGGACACAGGTGGCAAGAAAGTTGCACTAGTGAAGTGGGGGATTGTACAGTCTATTACTGAAATCCAACTATGATCATTTTTGTGACCATGATACTCAAATAAGGAAATTTTATTTTTTTGTATTTTGGATCACACCCGTTTGACGCTCAGGGATTACTCCTGGCTAATTGTTTAGAAATTGCCCCTGGTTGGGGGGGGGGGGACATATGGGACACCAGGGGATCGAACCACTGTCCTTCTTTGGCTAGCGTTTGCAAGGCAGACACCTTACCTCTAGCGCCATCTCACCGGCCCCAGGAAATTATTTTTTAAAAAGATTTGTTCCTTTTGCAGAACCTTTTTTTTCCTTCATAAGAAATTATTATTATTAATAACAGCTGAGGATTAGGGTAGTTCAACTTACTTTTAGGTCAGATTGTCATAAAATTTTATCTTTTGCATTGAACACCATTGATTTTTTTTTAAATTAGCTCTAAGAAGATCATCTCTTTAGCATAGATTCAAGGTCCATAGAACTTTGCTTTTAGTTTTCCAAAATTGGTATATTCATAGCAAAAGTGTTCATTTAGTTCCTATATTTAATTTTTTATATATTTTATTTAAACACCTTGATTACATACATGATTGTGTTTGGGTTTCAGTCATGTAAAGAACACCACCCATCACCAGTGCAATGTTCCCATCACCAATGTCCCAAATCTTCCTCCTCCCCACCCAACCGCCACCTCCTATATTTAATATTAATTAAGCATCCATTAATGAACTTTCATTCATTAATGAATGAAAGTTGGATTAATGAATCCAAGCACATTTCACATGGTTATATAAAATAAGCTTATCTATTTAAACAAGAAAGTTGAATTTGAGGAACACAGATAATTTTCATAACTATAGCATATGGCAAGATTTGTTTTTAAATATAAGTTTATAATTTTGAATGAAAAATCAAAATATTGGTCATTGAACTTTACAAGACTTAATGTGAAAATTTTAAAAGAGGTAAATAGTAAACTGTTTCAGCACATTGTTATTTTTGTTAATTTAGATTTAACTGAGTTTTTCCCTTTTTTTAATATATGATAAATATCCTTATTCTAAGCACCACCCTACATATCAGTGCTATTTATGAATTTTAGCTATCATGAACCTACATGTTATATAACAAATACCAAAAAGTAATATGAACTGAAATCTCATTCCAGCTGAATCATTGCATGGTTTTATGATTGTATACTGCTTGCAAATCCATTCTTTTTCTCATTTGTAAAACAAGAAGGATAAATTGTATCTTTTCTAGATGGCAGTGTATCTGAGATATCCAAGCTTTTTAAATTTTAAATGTAACAGAATGGAGAAGGGGCACCATGGCAGAGCACTTGCCTTGCATATACTGCATCCATTCCTTGCACTTCAGGGGAAAAAAAATATAAACACAGAGCTCATATTTGGATGTTGTCCAGGGACGCTTTCTTGAGACTAGAAAATAAAAACTCTAGAATCAGTTATTTTATAAACCTTGAAAGAACCCAAGAATCAGTTTAGGCTAAGAACTCTAACGATTTGGACTAGTTTTGGGTACTAGAGTGCTTATGGAAGACACAGTTGTGACTTAGGGGAATCAAATATCATATATATTGTTTTATGCCTTATTAGGAAAAAGTAAAAGATATTTTGTTTTTATTTATCATTCAGACTTAAGAAAATTTCACCACTTTATGTCATGCTACTTACCCCACAGAGGGTAGCGGGGGAGTGCTTGTGTGTCTTCCAAAATTTCTATTAAAATAGCTTTTCTCAATCATGCTGTTTTATTTTTTCCCCTGAGCTTTGTGATTTCTAATATGTATTGACATTTCCAGAGTAACTGTATTTGTGGAAAATTTTTTCATCTGTACTTGGAATCTAAAGCAGGTCTTTAAGTATACGAAGCTGGAGCAATAATAGTACAGAGTGGGGTGCATGTCAAGCACTCACTCCACCAAGATTCTATTCCCAGCATCCCATATGGTCCCCTAGACCACCAGAAATGATTCCTGAGTGCAATGCCAAGACTAATCCCTGAGTACTGCCAGACATGACCCCCAAACAAAAAGAATTGAGAGTGTCTTCTTTGTAAGAGCATTCAGATTTGTTTGGTAAAATGCCTGGCGACATTAACAACCCAAAGCCAATTAAAATTTAAGCTGATTTTTTTGTGGTCGTAGAGATAGTATGGTTTACCACCTGATAATCCCACTGAGATTGAGAGTGGTTGGAATTTAAAGACCATGTATTATATAGGTGGTCATAATAACATTTGTTCCAAGACCAATACCACCAATGTAAAATTTCTCCACCATGGTCCATGGATTTTCACTGATGCCCAACTGACCTCCATTGGCAGGCCTGAAATAATATATTTTATATTTTAATATATATATCTATATATACAGGTAAGTAGTAATGAAATTATTAAAAATAAAAAGTACAATAATAAGAAAATTTGTGAAAATTAATGTATGCTGCAATGAGATCACAAAGGCATTGTTAGAGTGACTTTGCTAAATGATTTATTATTTTATAATGATTTATTGCTTGTTGATTTCTGTTACTTGTTTTGTTTTTGTTTCTATTTGGCTTTGAATCCATGTTGATGTTTATATTGGTGTGTTCCTGAGATCAAAATATTAAAAATTTCTGGGGGTTCCATTTAGCACTATCCAGTCATTCAGCACAGAAATTCCAAGCTGTATAGCTGATATTACAGCTTTTGTGGGGTATGGTTTTAACTTCCAGAGCTGCTGAAAGTATGAGAAGGCAAAGCAGGGTACCCCTGCAGGGTACATCATTTAGGTGATGTAAGCCTAAATACTGGCATACCTTAACTTCTGGTTGGTTTGGCATTTTTGCAGAGATCAGTGGTTAAGTGGTGAATAAAGCTGGGTCACTGATGAAGCAGTGTTTGAGGGTGGTGATAGGTATAGCTGCTGTGGTTTCGGTAAGACTAGGACTTGGCTTTTTCTTTCTTTCCAAGATTGTCATTTTCAGCTGCATGCTGGTTTACATCTCTTAAGAATAGAATGAGTCTATGTAGCTGGCCACATGCGGGCATGAGCAGTAGAAATTCTAAAATTTCCATTTGGATCCATTCTCCATCTCTGGCCAGACATAATACATTGGGTAAGGCATTTGCCTTGCATGCAGTGTCCCCAACACCACATACCTGAACTCTACTAGGAGTGAACCCTGAATATAGAGAGCCAGGGCTAAGCCATGAGCACTGCCAGATATAGCTCAGCCCCTCTTTGCTCCCCAAATAATATTCATTCTCCCTCCCCCTATCCTGCCACCTCAGCCAAAGGCAATCCAACAACAGCAACAAAAATCAGCCATTACATATAAAACATCTTTCTAGATACTTGCTTTTAATTAGCTTTTTTCTAGTTTTGTTGCCCTCTTTGTGGATCCCTCCCCTCCCGCAGGCCTTGTCTTGGATTCTTAATAAAATCCAAGCTTTACTCCACAGTACCCCCACCTTTTAATCAGAAAATGAAAGCATTCTCAGAAGCACAAGGCCACAAATATTTAGTTGTATCTTTCCCAGGATTTGGATCACATGCCATTATGATCCGCTTTTTTTCTGGTCCCTTCTTACAAGTAGACTGAGAGATCTTATTTCGTTTTTCCACTTAATTTACCTCTTGTTTTAGGTTAGAGAGAAGGGAAATCAACAGGGACTGTTTTAAGTTGGTCTGGTGTTTAACTTCTGATTGCACTTTACAACACTTTGAATTTTGTAATGTTACATGTTCTGAGTTGTTTTTGGTGTAATAATTTCATGTTCATAAAGTTATTGGCATAAATTATAATATCTGTGTATTAATCAAAGCCAGCAACCTGTATTAGTACCTGTATTAATTCCCTCTTATTTCTATAATTGTTCCCATTTTTCTTACTTGACAGCTTTCCCAAGATTTGTCTTCTCGAAAGAAACTTCTCATCCTACTGAATTTTCTTTTGTGAATTTGTTTTTACTGCTAATCACTACTTTCTTTCTCCAACTTAATTGTATATTTAACTAGTTAAATAACTGGAGAGAGATGCTTAGCTCTATAAATTTATTCTTATTTCTAGTATTCAAGGTTTGTGAATATCCTATAGGTATTTCTTTTGTTGCTATTATTGATGTTGTTTGTTTGTTTGTTTTGGGGGTCACATCTGACAGGGCTCAGGGCTTACTCCTGACTCTGGATTCAGCAATGACTGCTAGCGGTATTTGGGGGACCATGTGGGGTGTTAGGGATTGAACCTGGGTTGGTTAATAAGGCAAGCACACCACCTGCTTTACTATTGCTCTCCCCCTGCCCACGAGTTTCTTGTATAATATCTTTAATAGAATATAATCTTCTATATGAATGTTTCTCAAAACATTATTCTTTGGGGGTACATGATAAATAGACAGGGTTTTTCATATTTAAATGTTTTTCTTATTTCTAAGATAAATATCCATCAGCTACTTTAATCTCAGTATATTCCATCTCTTCATAATTGAGAGTTTTCTACTCTAAATATATTCTTTGTTTATTTGTTTTGTGTTTAGTGTGCTTGATATAAATTACATGCATATAAAAAGTCTATATGATTTTATGTGGTTTTTAGTGTTATAAGAATCTTGTTTAAAAACTGAGAAGAAAACTACAAATTTAATATATTGAACTATTGGGGCCCGGGAGATAGCATGGAGGTAAGGCGTTTGCCTTTCATGCAAAAGGTCATCGGTTCGAATCCCGGTGCCCCATATGGTCTCCCGTGCTGCCAGGCGCAATTTCTGAGCATGGAGCCAGGAGTAACCCCTGAGCACTGCCGGGTGTGACCCAAAAACCAAAAAAAAAAAAAAAAAAAAAAAATATTGAGCTATTCTGTCATTGCTATAGTGTGCATTTTATTTCCATACTCAAGAAAGAATATACTTCCTACAATATCTAATATTATTTAGTGTTTATTGACTGTTACTATAAACCTTCCCCCCAAAACACAAAACTTCATTTAATGTTTTTAAACTAGTGTATTTATTTACTTAAGAGTATAAAGTCAGTGGCGCTGGAGGTAAGGTGCCTGCCTTACCGAACTAGCCTTGGATGGACCGTGGTTCAATCCCCCGTGTCCCATATGGTCCCCCAGGTGACTTCTGAACGCATTGCCAGGATTAACCCCTGAGCATCACTGGGTGTGGCCCAAAAACCAAAAAAAAAAAGAGTATAAAGTCAGATATGAAAATAATCATTAAAGTTAATTATACTATTTTTAATTCCAGAGGAAAGAGGAAAGTTATAAAATATAAGCATTTTATATAACTTATAGTTATATAAGGTCTGATGCTCTTCTCTGTCTCTCTGTTTCTCTCAGAAGACTTAGAATGCATAAAAACTAAACAATAAACTTTAACATGAATTTTTTAAATTATGTGATAGATTTATGAGAACTGTTCTAACAACATTTTTGTTTTGTTTAATTGAAAAAAATCAGTAGGTTTCAGGTTCCAGAGAGTTAGTTCTGTTTAAAAGAATTGCCTTAATGACATTTCTATAAAGTAGAATAACTCTATTTCTTTTTCTTTGTTTATTTTTTTTGTTTTGTTTTGTTTTTTCTGTCACACTGGGCAGTGTTCAGGGGTTACTCCTGGCTCTATGCTCAGAAATCGCTCCTGGCCGGCTCCGGGGACCATATGGGATGTCGGGATTCGAACCACTAACCTTATGCATGCAAGGCAAACACTTTACCTCCATGCTATCTCTCCGACCCAATATCTCTATTTCTAAACAGTGACAGTATTTAACTTAAAAATAATAGTATCAGGGGCTGGCAGTGGCGCTGGAGGTAAGGTGCCTGCCTTGCCTGTGCAAGCCTAAGACGGACCGACCGCGGTTCGATCCCCCGGTTTCCCATATGGTCCCCCAAGCCAGGAGTGACTTCTGAGCGCATCAGAGAACATTTTACATGGTGATCTAATTCAACTTTAGATTATTACCTTGGATAATAATTGTACCTTTATATTTTCTTAACTTAAATATTTTTATTTTCTAAGGTTTTTATTTTTTTTATGTGTCTTGAAACTCATTTCAAATCCTCTAATTCTGTGTTTTGAACATTTTTAACTTCCACTGTTTAATAGCAATTTAATATACTATTTACAGATTGTCCAAGGACTCCAGATACGCCAAGTAGTGACCCTCGTTGTGCCACTAGCAATAATAGATTGATGGCCTTACAAAAACAATTGGATATAGAACTTAAAGTAAAACAAGGTGCAGAGAACATGATACAGATGTACTCAAATGGATCTTCAAAGGTAAGTACAAAATAAATTTTATATATAGTCAGTTTTCATTGCAGATTCTGTATTGTGTGAATTTCATCCACATGGTCGTTTATACCCCACATGAATACTTGTGCATTAATAGTCATTTTCAACATGCACACAAGAGCGAAAAATTTGAGTTATCTCACAAGCATGTTCATAGCTAAGATTAAGCAAGATGGTGCTTTGTCTTGCTTAAGTTCTTACACTGTAAACAAATATACATACTCTTCTTAGTCTATTATGTAATGGTGTTTTTTGTTCCTTTTTATGACTTTTGATGATTCTTCTTTTTAAAAAATATGTTGTGGAAGTATTACCAGCAATCAGGCCAGAGCATTAATACAGTGAGTAAAGCACTTACCTTACATTCAGCTGACCTGGATTCAAATCCCCTGCATCCTATATGGTCTCCCTGAGCACCTTCAGGAGTAATCTCTAAGTGAGAACCAAGAGTAAGCCCTGATTACAACATGTGTATTTTTCCCCTAAACTCCCCAAAAAGTATAAGCAATCAAACAAATTAAGAACAATTGGCTTTTAAAGTAAGATATTAATGTTCGCTTATCAAAGTCAATAAATGTATATGAATAAAGGATTCAGAGGAACTATCAATATTATTTATCTGAATATAAAATTACTTTAAATAGAAATTTTAGTTAAAAAGTAGTCTGTTGAATTTTCCATCATTATATACATGTGTTTAGGAAAGTACGGCCAAAAAGACAGAACACTAGGGTCTTAATGTTGGTTTGAACAAAACCTGTGGACTGTTGGGGAATTTAGTATGGACTCATAATTCCTTATTGAAAAATCAGTGTTATTGGGAACAAGAATAATAATGGCATTGTGTCTTTGTTCTGAGATAAAATGTGCAAAAGGAATGTTGTGCAAATCAGATTATCGTGAATGTACTTTTTAATTTAAGTATCTATAGCTTTATAATTTCAAAATGCCTTAGAAAAGCAGATTTATGGGCTGGAGAGATAGCAAAGTAGTAGGGCATTTGCCTTGCACACCGCCAATCAAAGATGGACAGTGGTTAGGATCCTGGCATCCCTTATAGTCCCCATGCCTGCCAGGAGTAACCCCCAAGTGTCACTGGGTGTGATTCAAACCCTCCCCACCCACCCACCCCCAAAAAAAAGAAAAGAAAAAGAATAGTAGGTTTATTGCAGAGTTCACCTTTGTTCTCAATATATTATTTTAAGGCTTCTTGTCTTTATAAATAAATGCTTTTGATATTTTAACAGATATTAAATAATTTCAGCATATTAATATTCACTATTTCATATTCCGTTTCTTTTTCAGTGTAAGGAAAATTTTGAAATGGGGAGGCAGGAAACAAAATTTGTTGTTGGAGTTATGTACCTTACTCATGTATTCAAATGAAATTTGGGTAGATACTGAAAAGAAGCACATAAGATTTTTTTCTTCCAGTCATTTTTATTATATTTGTAGTGCCCAGGATGAACAGGGATGGGGCGCCATGGGCATTAGTGATATTCAGACAAGTATTTTGTGGTTAAAAGGACATGTGGAGGCAGTGCTATTCTGGGTCGCCTGGGCAGCACCACACAAAGCTCAGAGAGCCAAGTGATAACCAAGAATCAAACTTAGGTCAGGTTTGATAGCACCCATGTACTGTCTCCCAGTATATATATTAAAAAGAATATTACGTGTTTGAAAATTATTAGACTACCTTTTGGGCCAGAGTGTGGAAAAGACAGACTCTGCTGAGCCCCCTGAAGCTCGGCAGACTTTTGGGGGTTTCCCACAGCTGGCCTCAACTTGGGAACTTTGCTATTCTTTGACCTTCGTCCCCTGACGGCTTCCCTCGGCTGAGGTGAGTGCTTCAGGGTCGTAGTTGCGGATAAAGCTGACTCTGTTGGGCCCCTTGA
>PVKC010041019.1:0-12249 GCA_004027635.1 Crocidura indochinensis | reverse complement strand
AATCAAACTTTTAGATTAAAATTGCTATTTCCACTTTTCCTCGCTTGGGCTCCTCCTCCACGCTAATGAAACCTCTGAAAGACCAGATTATAAATAGCAGTTAACAAAATATAAGCCCGAGAAGCGTTTCTAACTTAATAGCTATTGAGGACTCGAGAGCATGGCGGTTCTTTTCAAGCCTGCAATCTTCGCGTCTGGTTAAATCCCTCGGCCCCGAAACCAAAGATCGTTCCGGGACTTTTCCAAGACCTCCACGACCGAAACCCCGGAGTCGGCTCGAATGCAGCCCCTGGCTCCTAAGGCAGGAAGGAACCCGAGTTCAGTTCCTAGCACGGTCCAAGGGCCCCTGCAGGATCAGGCGGGCTGGCACCCTGGGGCGCCACTCCCATTCCCCGGGGTTCCCTGCCTGGCAACGCGCAAAGGTCGTTCCTTTTATGGTCCTGGGTCTGTTCCCTTCGCCCCCAAGAACCCCATTTTTCGCTGGCTCCTTCTTCGTCCTTGTCCTTGTTCTGGCCACTCGTCTTCTCCTCTCCTTGGCCTGCAGGGGCTACGGCTGGGCCAGAGCGCATTGGAGACCGGCGGGGGTCCCCGGGCCGGGCGCGCCGGGCGCGCACCTGGAGAAGGCACTTGGGGAGGTGGCGGGGAGGCCCCCCCAGGACTGGCGGGAGCTCGAGGGGCGGCCCCGGAGGTGAGTCACCGCGGGGAGGGGCCTGCAGGTGCTGCTGGATCTCTCCTCCCGGTGCGCTCGCTCAGTGCGCCCTAGCCGCCCGCCGGCCCGCACCGTCCAGTCGCCCCGTGCGCACGGTCCCACTTTGCGCACCGGCCCGCCGGCCTGCACCTTCGCGCTGCGCCCGCCCGCCCGTGCCATGGCGTCCCCGAAGGGCTGCGCTCTCGGGCTCCTGCTCGCCCTGGCCGCGGCCGCTGTGGCCCCTGCGCAGGCAGGTGAGTGAGGATCGGGGAAGCCGGGGGCCCTGCCCCGAGGGAGACCCAGGGGTGGCGGGGGGCGAGAAGGTGGAAGGTGGGGAGTATGAAGGCGCCAGGCCTCGGTGATGAAGGCCCGCAGGACCCCCGGGACCCCTCCAACGCGGGGACCTAGGTGGCCGGAGCGCGCGCCCTGGAAAGGCCTACCCGCGCCGGCGAGCTTTGGGCAGGTGTTTCTCTTCTCTCCAAGACCGTCCATGAAATTCCAAATTTGTCGTCGGATAAATCGCAGAAACATCCACCGCTTTAACACGCCCAAAGAACTCAACAAACCCTCCCTCTCCAACTATACAGGCCGAACAAAACCCCCAAAACTTAATTCCCACCGCTTTGGTGGTTAAAAGCATGGAGCGTATCTGTTTTTGAGACTCGGTGCTGATCGCAAACACAAAACCTGTTTTGTGTCAACGACTTTTTTCCTTCCCGGAATAGTTTTTCCATGCCTTTTCCTTGTGCTGAGCGTGATTTTTTTTTTTAAGGCGGTTATTTTTTTCTCCCCCTCCCCACCGGGGGTTATTTTTAATGATTGTTTGGGGACCACACCTGGTGCGCCTGCACCAGGCCCGAAAATGCAGAATTTAAACTGCGGGAGAACAATGTGGAGCATCGCAGCGTCCAAACAAAAGACTTGTGGTTTGAAGCTTTTTTTTTCTTTTTCTTGCTAAGGAACAAACACCTGAGTTCAGCCTGTTCATTTGGGAGCTGGGGAGGTGGCCGGCCACCAAGGCAGCTTGAAAAACTGTTTTTTACTTGTAGCAGCCGAACCTGAATTCATTACACTTTTAAAACACTGAAAGTGCAGAACTAACTCACATCTTTCCCGCCGTGGGTCTAAGGGTTTGAAAATGACAATATTCATGTACAAGAGACTGCTAAATATTCATATATATATGAGATATACATTGTGTATAAGTGGATATATTGCACTTATATGATATTATATATGGGCCGTGTTCAGAAAGAGTATCTGATAGTTCTTTTTATTTTATTATTTTGATTTGGGGGCTACACCCAGTGCTGACTGGGATCCCCCCTGCAGTTCTGGGGCTCAAACCTGGGTCCTCACATATCAAGGTGAGGGTTGGGCCACGTTCCCAGGGCTTTTGATCTTTGCTTTTGGTTTAGGGGCCAATTTCTAGAACAGGGATACTCCTGTGCTCAGCATTCATGCACGGGTCACCCCTGGTGCTGCTCAGGGAACCATAGGGAATGCCTGGGATGGAACACAGGTCTGTGGCATGCAGGGCAAACTCCCTCCCTGCTGTGCTATTGCTCAGGCCTCTGATAGTTTTTCAAATTTCAAGTGTTTGGCCATGAAAACTGTTTTGAAGCCGATGGTAAGGTTCTGTGGGGACAGCTTTATTTTCATTTTTGTTTTTGGGTCACACCTGGTAGTACTCAGGGGTCATGTTACTTCTGGTTCTGCTTTCAGGGGTTTCTTTTCGAGTGTTTGGAGATAAATGGGGGTGACAGGGATAGAACCCAGGTCTGCTTGCTTGTAAGGCAACAAACACCCTAACCACTGTGATATCACTCTGACCCTCTATGCTGAATTTAATACTAGGCAGATTATATTTGTTATCATTTAAACAGGGATACTTAAAGATAACTTGTAATAATATGAATTAAATATGAAAGTTTTTTGGTTTAGGTAGTACAGAGATTGGTTTGCATATGGCTGACCTGCATATGGTCTCTGACACCCAGCACTATTGGGTATGTTCCCTCCCCCAAATAATTTTTTGATTTGTCCTTTTTTTTTTTTTTCCTTTGTCCTATTTTTTTTTGTTTTTTTTTTGTTTTTGGTTTTTAGGTCATACTCAGCAATGCTCAGGGGTTACTCCTGGCTCTATGCTCAGAAATTGCTCTTGGCAGGTTCAGGGGACCATATGGGATGCCGGGATTCGAACCATCGATCTTTTGCATGCAAGGCAAACACCTTACCTCCATACTATCTCTCCGGTCCCAGTTTTGTCCTATTTTTTTAATTCAATTTTTTAGTTTTTGGGCCATACCTGATGTGCTCAGAAATCACTACTGGCAGGCTTAGGGGACCATATGGGATGCCAAGGATCAAACCTAGTCAGCTGTTGTGGAAAGCAAATGCCATACCCGCTGTGCTACCGCTCCAGCCACTATCCTACTTTTTTTTTTAATGGTTGCACACTCTAACATAACAGAATTAGATAGACTTGACCACTTGGAAGTTAAAATGAACATTTCACATTAATGCCCAATGTGGGCTGCTTAGTATCACTTTGAATATTGGGGTGGGAGCAATAGTACAGCAAGAGGGCTCTTGCTGGAGGGGATTGAGTGGTAGCATGGTAGCGTTGCAGTGTTTGCCTTGCATGTGACCACCCCAGATTCAGTCCCTAAGTACATATACTCCTCTAAGTACCACCAGGAGTGATCCCTGAATAGAGAGCCAGGAGTATGCCCTGAGTACCACTGGGTGTGGGCCCAAGCCAAATAATAATAATAATGATGATGAAACATCAAACCAAGAGGCCGGAGAGATAGCAAAGTGGTAGGGTGTTTGCCTAGCAAGCTGCTGACCCAGGACCACGGTGGTTCAAATTCCAGCATCCCATGTGGGCCCCCCCCTACCGGCCAGGAGCGATTTCTGAGCACAGAGCTAGGAGTAATCCCCAGCGCCGCCAGGTGTGGCCCAAAAAGCAAACAAACAAAAATATCAAAACAAGCCTACATGTGAATTAGACCATGTCAAAATAATTAGCCCCGGGAATATTTTTTACACTGTTTGGGTATTACTTGGACATTAATATCAGAATATAAATTTAGTTGGGACATCAGAATTGGGACTTGTTGAATCTACATTTTCATGTTTTTTTTTTTTTCCTTGTAGACTGTATCTGTGAAAAATATAAACTGACAACCAACTGCTCCACTTTGCCCGACGGTCAATGCCAGTGCACCTCGCTGGGCACACAGCATCCTGTGATCTGTTCGAAACGTGAGTGTCTTCACTGTTTTTCTAATGTGGACCTGGGAATCTTGCTGAATGCCAGAAGTGGCAAAGAGGCCTCACTGCATCCATTGAATGTGAAGTGGGCTTATTTGGTAGAAATGATCATGTCCTTAGAAATCGAGATGGACATATCCAAGTCAGTAATAATCCTGGGCTTCAGAACTTTGACGTTCGACGTTCGTTTTGTTCAGGCTGACCCCAAGATTTCTTTTCAGTGGCTTCCAAGTGTTTGGTCATGAAGGCAGAGATGAGCGGCTCCAAGTCGGGAAGGAGAGCGAAGCCTGAGGGCGCCATCGAGAACAACGATGGCCTCTATGACCCTGAATGTGACGAAATGGGGCTCTTCAAGGCCAAGCAATGCAACGGCACTGCCACGTGCTGGTGTGTGAACTCCGCGGGTGTGCGCCGGACCGACAAGGGCACCGAAATGACCTGCTCTGAGCGAGTGCGGACCTTGTGAGTTGGGCTGCCTTATTCATTCATGCTCCTTGTTTACAGGCCTGTCATGGGCCTTGGTTGCAGTCATTCTTCCAATAGGCCATTTGACCTGGGAAGGGCGGAGAATCTGAGCTAGTAGAGTGCAAAGTCTCTATTCCCCAGACTTGCCACACTCCTTTCTTAGAACTGATGCCCCCAGTTAGTCAGCCTTGCAGAGGTTATTAATTTGCTAGCAATACGGATTTCTAATGTCTTTTGTTGCTGTTGTTTCTGATGCTAAATTTTTTCCTTTCATCATTTTGCTTAACGCTATTTGAGATTGTATTTCCTTATGTTTGCAGTGTCAGGGATTGAACCTCGGACCTTAGAAATACAGGGCAAGCGCTCTAAACTGCCCATCTCTATTCAGTATTTTAAACTTAGTTGAAACCCGAGTTCAATCCCCTGCATCTTATATGATCCCTCAAGCCTGCCAGGATGATTTATTTTATTTTTTTATTTCTTTGCTTATTTGTTTGTTTTAGGCCCATACCCGGTGGCACTTAGGTGTTACTCCGATTGCTGGCAGGTGTGGCATGGCCCAAAAACCAAGGGAAAAAAAAGTGATCAGTGGTTGTCTTACAGATTGTGGAACTAAAAGAAGCAGGAAATGAAGCTAGTTTAAGTCTAATAATTCGATTAGAAGGGACTAAAAAGTGGAAATAGAGATCAAGGCAGGCCACTTTGTTTTGTTCCTTCATGCCACTAGTCCTTTGGCTGGTCTTTTCAGGGCTCATTTCATGTCAACTACATTTGGATTTGATGTGACCTTGTGTCAGAAGTCATAGTTGATGACAATAACAACATTCCCATGAATTCATCAAGGGGAGGCAGACTTGGACCAGACTTGCTTGTGTTTGGGGGTGACTCATAGCTCTGCTGGATGACCACTTCTAACAGTTCTGGGTGGACCATATGGCACTTGGGATAGAACCAAGGTCTGCTGCACAAAATGCCAGAGCCTTAAACTCTATATTATTTCTCTGGCCTTGAGATAAGTTCTCTATGATAATACAGCCAGTGGGGCACTTGCCTTGCATGTGGCAGTCCTGAGTTCTATCGTCAGCATCCATGTGACCCAAGTTCACCAGGAATAATTCCCAGTGTAAAACCAGACTGAGCGCCACTGGGTGTGGCCCAAATATAAAACAAAAAAGATGGGACCGAGGCAGGTGCATTAATTTGATCTATTGCATCAGTATTTCTTTCTGTTGAAGTTGCTAAAAGATTGAGTTGTTCTAGAGACCATCAATATTGTCTTTATTTTCTTTTTAACTCTACAGCTGGATCATCATCGAACTCAAACATAAAAAGAGAGAAAAATCGTTGAATGCTGATAATTTGAGGGAGTAAGTGCTATGAAATCCATTCTACTTTATATAGCTGGTATTTTGATCTGTTCACCACTCGAAACTCATAACAGCTAACAATGCTTTTGCATAGTTCTGAGACATTGAACATGAACAACCATGTTTTTAACTTTGCTTAAACTGCTTTGTATGAGTGAAACAGATTTCCCTAGTACCTCGCCTAACTTGTAGTCATCTTTAAGCATTTCACCACATTTTTACTTGGTACTTTGCCTTGCTGGGGGTCAATCCCAGAGCCTGCACTGGCACCTGCCACTAAGCCAGAGGCCATATTTTCCTTTTATGTGTATGCAAACAGTGTCTAATTCTCTATAATTATATATAAACATGCACAAGTATTTTGTCTTCAGGACATGATGTCCCTCTGGGGTACAGGGGTGAGCACTGGTAGTGTTTCAGGGAATCAGCTGATGTCACTGAGCAAACCAGTCACATGCAAGACAAGCGCCCTAACTCTGTATTATCTGCCTCCAATATCATCTCTCTCTCTTTTTTTTTTTTTTGAAGGGGTTGGGTTTTGGGGCCACAGCTGGTGCTCTTGGCTTACTAATGCTATTCCTGGCTCTGGGCTTGAAAATGAACCCTGGGATGTTCAGGGGACTGTTAGTTATACTCAAGGATCAGGCCAGGTAAGTGTTTGACTTCCTGTACTATTTCTCCAGCCCAGCATCCTGTCCTTTTATTCCTTGTGTTTGTTTTCCTAGCAACAAAAGACATTTGCTTATTATACTCATTGTATAGTTAACACATTTTGATAAAGTTTTGGTTTTGGCCTTTGGTTAATACCTGGCAGTATTCAAGGCCTGCTCCCAGTTCTGCGTTAGGGATTACTCTGGTGGTCGACCATAGGGTCCCTGGGATTAAGCCCAGATCCCTCACTAAGAAAGCAAGCAGTTAGCCTTTTCAGTTACCTTTGTGCCCAAATTCTGAAACTTGAACTTGATACATTATTGTATCGGTTTCCCAAATTGTTCTTTATAGCAGTTTTCCCCCAAGCCCTCTGATTCAGAGGCCAGACTGAGATTATATATGCTGTATTTTGTTGTATTTATTGCTTAGTTTCTTAATATGGAATATGCTATCTTAGTCTTTATTTCTCTTATATTGCCTTTTTAACTTTTTTGTTGGCCACACCTGGCAATGCACGAGATTAACTCCTGATTCAGTAATGAGTTCTGGTGGTGCTCAGGGGATCGACCTAGGTTGACCATGTGCAAGGCAAATAAATGCCCTACCCTCTGTGCTGTGACTCTGGTTCCTCTATTGCTATTTTTGAAGAACCTCACACTTGAGTCACCTCCTGAGCTCCACAGGTTCTTTGAAATCAAGCAAAACACCAAATATATAAAAGTATAACATAATGTATATGTTATAAAGTATAGTGTTTTTTTTTCTTTCAAACAAAATTTTTTAAATTTTTTACAGAACAATCAAGCAAATAATGTTTACTCGTTATCAACTGGATCCAAAATATGTCACAAATATTCTGGTAAGAGATTTTTTTATTTATTTTGTTGTTGTTCTTTGGGCCTTAACCAACAGTGCTCAGGAATTACTCCTGATGGAGTGCTAGAAAGTAAATCTATGTCTTGTATGCAAGGCAATCTGCATTCCTTTCCTGGCCCCAGGTAAGGTTAAACAAGTGTTTGCAAAAAATTAGAGAGCAAAGTGCTTGAGTAGACAAAGAAACTATAGTTCATCTATACAATGGAATAGCTGTTAGTAAAATGAAATAGTAAAATTTGCCTATACATGGTGACTATTATACTGAGTGAAATGTGTCAGAGATAGAATAATTGCACTCATTTGTGGGATTTTGTTTTTGTTTTTGTTTTTTGGGCCTCACCTGGTGATGCTCAGTGATTTTTTTTTTTTTTTTCCTGGTTCTATGCTCAGAAATCGCTCCTGGGCCTGGAGAGGTAGCACAGCGGCGTTTGCCTTGCAAGCAGCCGTTGTTCCAGGACCAAAGGTGTTTGGTTCGAATCCCTGGTGTCCCATATGGTCCCCCGTGCCTGCCAGGAGCTATTTCTGAGCAGACAGCCAGGAGTAACCCCTGAGCACCACCGAGTGTGGCCCAAAAGCAAAAGAAGAAAAGAAAAGAAAAGAAATCGCTTCTGACTTTGGGAACATTTGGGACGCAGGGGTATTGAACCATGGTCCATCCTGGATCAGCTATGTGCAAGGCAAAATCCCTACTGCTGTGCCGTCACTCCAGCCCCTCATTTGTGAGATATTAAAAAAAAAAAAAGATTGTGGGCCAGAACGGAGGCACAAGTGGTAAGGCAAAGACTGTGTGGTGATAATTTGTAGAGACAATAGAGACGATAGCCAGGAGGATCAGTCCTTGGTAGGAAGATTGCCACAAAGAATGGAGGAGTGAAGGTAGGTAGAGGTTCCGTTATAACAATGATAGTTGGGAATAGTTGGACAAGAATTGGGTGCTGAAGGAGGTAAAGTGATACGCATGGTACCCCTTCAGTGACAATAGTGCAATATTTTTTTTTGTGTTTTTTTTTTGGTGGGGGGTCACACCCGGAAGTGCTCAGGGGTTACTCCTGACTCCATGCTCAGAAATTGCTCCTGGCAGGCACGGGGGACCATATGGGGCACCGGGATTCAAACCGATGACCTTTTGCATGAAAGGCAAATGCGTTACCTCCATGCTATCTCCCAGGCCCCACAATAGTGCAATATTAATGGCAGAAAATGTGCACTGGTGAAGGGTGTTGGACATAGTTGACTGAAACTTAATAATAAACAACTTTGTAGCTGTGAAAAAAAACAACTATTATGAACAACCTTATAAACCATGGCATTTAAAAAAATTGGTGAGGGGCTGGAGCAGTGGCGCAGCAGTAAGGCATTTGCCTTGCAAATGACCAGGACAAATCGCGGTTCCATCCCCCTGCATCCCAAGCCAGGAGCGATTTCTATATAGCCAGGAGTAAACCCTGAGTGTCACTGGGTGTGGCCCAAAATTAAAAAAAAAAAATGGTGAGCAGCATGATTGTTGCCCTTTTGCCCTTTGTTTTCAGTCATGGGCATTTAGTAATGTAAATGTCCTATGATTTCCTTCTTTGCCCATGAAAACCTTAGTCTACCATGAAAAAAAAAGCTTAGTGTCTCAGTATTTTTTTTACATACATCTTTTACTAAACTGGAAAATGTTAGGGTTCTTTTTTTTTTGTTAGGGTTTATGATGTTGGTGCTTATCTTCTGTGCTTCAGGGGGGTCCAGTGTAATGAGGACGTCCTACCCCTTTTCTGTTGTGACTGAATAGTTTGAGGGAATTCTCAAAGTCACAGAATTTCATTCTTTTTTTTTTTTTTTTTTTTTTTTTTTTTTTTTTTTTTTTTTTTTTTTTTTTTTTTTTTTTTTTTTTTTTTTTTTTTTTTTTTGGTTTTTGGGCCACACCCTGTGATGCTCAGGGGTTACTCCTGGCTATGTGCTCAGAAGTCTCTCCTGGCTTGGGGACCATATGGGAAACCGGGGGATCAAACCTCGATCCGTCCTAGGCTAGCTCAGGCAAGGCAGGCACCTTACCTCTAGCGCCACTGCCCGGCCCCTGGATTTCATTCTTAACTGGTTCAAGATTAAAACTATTTATAAAGAGAGGAGAAGGATATACTTTTTTTGCTTCCTAGAAGCAAAATGTGGCATGTTGCATCTTGGGTTTTATTCTTTTGCATTTTAGTTTTAACTAAAGTAGTTCATTGATATTTTTTTTGTTTGTTTTTGTTTTTGTTTTTGGGTCACACCCAGCAGTGCTCAGGGGTTACTCCTGGCTCCATGCTCAGAAATTGCTCCTGGCAGGCATGGGGGACCATATGGGGCACCGGGATTCGAACTGATGACCTTTTGCATGAAAGGCAAACGCCTTACCTCCATGCTATCTCCCGGGCCCTCATTGATATATTTTTAAAAAGCTTCTTGGGAAGATTTGGGCCACACCTGGCGTTGCTTGGGTTAATTCTGGCTCTGCACTCAGGAATTATTCCTGAAGCTGCTCCAGGGGCCATCTGAGATGCCGGAGGTTGTTGAACCTGGGTGAGCAAACACTCCACATGCTGTACTATTGCTCCAGACCCCATTTTAAATTCTTTCTGAGTAGAACATTCTCTTGCAAAGAAAATATTTATTGCAATTATTTTGAATTGCATTGCAGCCTTATTTCTCTTCTATAAATTAAAGGCTTACCCACAGATTTAAAAAATGTAATTAGTAATAATCATCCTTTAAAGGAAAAGAACACTGATTGACAGATATGGATTATAGAAAGTTAAACAGTGACTATTCCCATTTTGGAACAATGATCATTGTACATGGTTTTGATTATATTATTAATTTGTATTTTCTCATTTTTTCCTAGTATGAGAATGATATTATCACTATTGATCTGGTACAAAACTCTTCTCAAAAAACTCAAAATGAAGTGGATATAGCTGATGTGGCTTATTATTTTGAAAAAGATGTAAGTATAATGTGTGTCCCCCCCCCTTTTTTTTTTGGTTACACTCAGGGGTTACTCCTGACTCTGCACTCAGAAATCCCTCCTGGGGCAGGCTTTGGGGACCATATGGGATGGGGGGAGGGGCTGCATGCAAGGCAAACGCCCTACAGCTGTGCTATCTCTCTGGAGATAGCACAATCTTTTTCATTTTTAACTCTTTGGTTCATTCCTGGTGATGATTAGGGGTTATTCCTGGCTCTGTACTCTGGGGTTACTCCTGATAGGGCTCAGAGAACCCATGGGATGCCAGGATCAAACCTGGGTAGGTTGTGTGTGTGAAATTTTCTCAGCACTATTCAAGTTTCATGAAATGAAATTTTCATCCCTGGAAACCATGGGCATTGTTCAATAGTTTTAGTACAAATTGGTGTGTGGTTATGGCTGGTTTACTTTTTTGGAGGGGTGGGGTTGGAGCCACATTCTGGCAGTACTCAGTACTCTACTGGATCTGTGTACAGAAGGACAGGACCATGTGAAGAACTGGGGATCGGCTGGGTGGGCCTAATGCAAGGCTAGCTCCTTCACTGCTAGACTATATTTCTCTGGTCCTCTCTGTCTAGTTGGTTTTGTTTTAAGTTGCTTTTCTTCTCTCTTCAGGTCAAAGATGAATCATTGTTCTTTAACAAAAAAATGAACCTGGTTGTAGATGGAGAAAAATTGGATTTGGATCCTGGTCGAACTTTAATTTACTATGTCGATGAAAAGCCACCTGAGTTTTCTATGCAGGGCCTGCAGGCTGGGATTATTGCTGTCATTGTCGTTGTCATGTTAGCAGTTATTGCTGGAGTTGTGGTGCTGGTAAGTGTGGAACAAGTGAAATTTCACTTTTCTTGCAAGAAAAGCTGATAACTATGAAAGCTACATCTGGGTTCCAAAACATGAATGTAACAAAATCTTGATTTTTGAAAACTCTCAATGAGCAAATAAGTGGCATCTCTCTCTCTGTCTCTCTCTCTCTCTCTCTCTCTCTCTCTCTCTCTCTCACTCACTCTTTCTCGTTTTTCTCTCTCTCTCTCTCTGTTAATGAGATAGGCATTTTATGAAGGATATTAATTTGGAGATGAGTGTAACATCTCAAAGGAGAGTTTTTTGTTGCATCGATGAAATGTCCTTTGGTTCTACACCCAGAAAACATCCCAATGTGTGAATAATTCAGGTATTTGATAAAATGAAACAATTGAAAAATTCCAGTTAGCACAGAAAAGAGTTAAAAGTGAAAAAAATGAAGCAAAAAATAAAACTAGCAGGGCTGGTGAGATAGTATAGAAGCCAATCCCTACCCCCCTCCCCAATCACAGAACCTGGAACAAGCCCCCTTAGCCTTACTAGGTGTGGCTTCAAACCTGGCCCCTTACCAAAAAGCATTATAAATGAGTAGTAAATTAATGGGACTGGTGCAAGTGCAGTAGCAGTGCAGTGAGGGTGTTTATCTTGTCTGTGGCTGACCGACTTAAATTCAATCCTTGGCATTCCATATGGTTTTCCAAGCCCACCAGGAATGATTCCTGAACACAGAGCCAGGAGTAACTGTTGACCACTGCTGGGTGTCTCTCCCCCCGCCCCCAAGAAAAAGAGTACTAAATAATTAATCCAGAACTACTTCAGAAAAGCATATTCATTGAAGAGACAGTATTTATTTTAGAAATGTAAAGATCCTGCCACATCAGCATTGCCAATACAAATTCAGGATCTTGTGGAACTTAATTTTTCTGCTCAGGGTTGAAGAAAGTCTAGGAGGTAAGGCTCTTGCCTCGTGTGTAGCTAACTCTGGTTTAAACCCCTGTCACTGCATAGGATCCCTGAATACTGTTAGGTATAAGACAGAAAACAAGGGGCCTGGGAGATAGCATGGAGGTAAGGCATTTGCCTTTCATGCAAAAGGTCATCGGTTCGAATCCCGGTGCCCCATATGGTCCCCC
>PVKC010041018.1:0-12236 GCA_004027635.1 Crocidura indochinensis | reverse complement strand
TATTCGCTCAGAAGTCGCTCCTGGCAGGCACGGGGGACCATATGGGGAACTGGGGGATCGAACCGCAGTCCGTCCTAGGTTAGCGCAGGCACCTTATCTCCAGCGCCACCGCCCGGCCCGAAGGTGTCAGTTTTTAGGCTGGAGTGATAGTACAGTAGGTAAGGCGCTTGTCTTGCATGCAGTCAACCTGGATTCATCGCAGAACACCACTTATAGTCCCCCAAGCCTTCCCAGGAGTGATCTCTGCGTGCAGAGCCTAAAGTAAGCCCTGACTACCACTGAATGTAGCCAAAATATCAAAAAAGAAGAAAAGAAATGGTAGGGTAGGGAGAGGGATGGGAGGAGAGGTAAGAAGAGGAAGGAGGAGGGGAAGGGAGTGGGAAGGGAATGAAAGGATGGGTTGAGGAATGGTGCATTGGATGGTCACAGGATGGTAACATTGGAAGGAACCACAGCAGGATAAGTTTGAGTATGGCTTAAACCTGAAACTCCTGGGACTGATCAGAGCTCTCAGACCTGCACTGACTCTTGTTGCCAATTAGTGAGGAGTGTACAGGTTGAAATCAGCCTGGAGCAGTCATACTTCCTACAGACTCTTCTTAGAAAATATCCTTTCGGGGCCCGGGAGATAGCATGGAGGTAAGGCGTTTGTCTTTCATGCAAAAGGTCATCAGTTCGAATCCCGGTGCCCCATATGGTCCCCCGTGCCTGTCAGGAGCAATTTCTGAGCATGGAGCCAGGAGTAACCCCTGAGCACTGCCGGGTGTGACCCAAAAACAAAACAAAACAAAACAAAAAAATCCTTTCTAGGGGCCAGATCAGTGGCGCAGCAGTAGGGCGTTTGCCTTGCATGTGACTGACCTAGGGTGAACCTCAGTTCTATCCCCCGGGAGTCCCATATGGTCCCCCAAGCCAGGAGCGATTTCTGAGTGCATAGCCAGGAGTAATCCCTGAGCGTCATTTGGTTGTGGTCCAAAAAACAAAACAAAACAAAAAAATACTTTCTAGGGACCCGAGCAATACCATAGCATTACAGTGTTTGCCTTGCATGCAGCCAACCCAGGATGGACCTGGATTTTGATTCTCGGCATCCTATTTAGTCCCCTGAGCCTGCCAGGATCGATATTTGAGCATAGATCCAGTAGTAACCCCTGAGCACCACCACGTGCGGCTAAAAAAACATCCCCACCCCTCCCCACCACACACACAAAGAGAGAGAAAAGAATATATCCTTTCTAAAGAGTGCAGTGTGCAGTATGGTGTCTCTCAAAAGTTCAATGACTCATAGGTAAGTCAGCAGAAAGTGGGGTCCAGGGTTCAATGCTGTGAATTGGGGAGGGTGTCCTCCTCCCCACCTACCTCTGTACCTAGGCAGGAAGGGCCTCTAGTGAGTGCTATCTGGTGCATGTTTCTTTTACCTATGTGGCCTGAGAAGATGTGCCCAAGCTGGCTTCCTAAGCTGGCCTCATATGGAGCCTCATAACCTGAGCCTCTCAGGTCCCTAGCTGGGAGCTCCAGGCTGGAGTTTGCAGGTAACACCTGTGTGCAGGCTCCCCTGCATTTATGTGATGCAAGAGGAGGCTGCTGTGAGTCTCTGCAGGAAACTCAGTCTTAGGGATTTTTTTTTCTTCAAATTTTTTTTTCTTCAAATTTTTATTAGAACACTATTACTTACCAAGTTGTTCATAATACAGTCGTTTTAGGCATTAAATATTCAAACGCCAATCTCATCACCAGTGTGACCTTCTCTTTGCCAGTGTCCTCAATTTCCCACCCATCACCTTCGCCTGCCCCCTGGCAGGCATAAAGAAATTTACTTCATATTGTTGGTTACAAAACAAAGGCACATGAAATCATCAACAAGGATCACCTTGAAATGATATTATATCTCTCCATGGTCTTACTAAAAGTCTGACTTAAGGATTTACTAGGCTGTGGTTGGTGCTAATTGAGCCTTCTGTACTACTGTTTGGTCCCACTGAGCTTTATGTAACTTTCCCATCAGACACTACTATAAAGTATTGCGGTGTTGACTATGTGGTTGAAGCAAATTTGGTGGCTTGGCAGTTTGATAAGGTTAAGTTGTAGAGTTGGGTCGTTTCTGTTTGAGGGTGTAAGGTGTGCCACTGTATTGCTGTGGTTCATGCAGAAAAGGGGATCTGTCGCCCCTTTCCCCTTTCTGGGAATGCCTCAGCCAGGACTGCACTATCTGGGAGGTATCAGCAGCCATTATTTCGTTCTGGAGTTTGGTGGAGGAGCTGGGCCATTTTTCTGCTGGAAAGATGGCAACAGTTGGTAGGGGATGTTGGATTTTTCTGTGGTGTTGTGTGTGTGCGTGTGTGTGTGTGTGTGTGTGTGTGTGTGTTTCCCTTGGAAAGATGGCAGCAGTTGGTAGGGGCTGCTGGATTTTTCTGTGGTGTGTGTGTGTGTGTGTGTGTGTGTGTGTGTGTGTGTGTGTGTGTGTGTGTGTGTGTGTGTGGTGTATGTGATTGGTCCAATCCCAATTGAAGGAAAAGACCCCAGATATTTTAGTCTAAGGCATGTGGCTGAAAGTTTCTCCTGTTTGATCCCTGTCACATCATGCTGCCTACTGATCCATACCATGAGTAACCCCTGAATATTCCTGCTTAGGAGTAAGTCCTAAGTATCACTGCTGTTGCCCAGCATGACTTAAGACCTAAATAAATAAATAAATAAGTACTGTGGTGTTTAGAAAGCCACAAGCACACAGTTTTGGACATAGCTGCCTTGACTTCATAGCAATCTGGGATTTTCTTGTGCGTTGAATCTTTGCTTAAATAATATCTTTATTTAAGCACCATGATTTTAAAATGATTATAGTTTGGTTTCAGTCATAATGTGCATTGAATCTTGATCTCCACTTTTAGCAATATATCACTAACGAAATCATAAATACAATGACAGAAGTTTTAGTAAGCTCTTGTCATTAGCTTTCCATTCTGTTTAATTGGGGTGTAGGGATACTGTAGGGATGACAGCATCAAACAAATGAGGCTGTCTGGAATTTCAAAGCACTATTACGGATACTATGAATTTTAGGGGCATCTTCTTAGCTTCAAGGTCTCCTGGGAGAAGGAAGATATGGGGGAGGATGCCTGAACTGGCTTTACAAAAGCCCTGGCGCTATTATCTCAAATACTGGCATGCCTAAATTTTTTTTTCAGATTGGTATCTCTGGAGAGAATTGTAGAGGGGTGCTGAGTCGAGACCATAGACGAAATGGTGATTCTGGGTGATTGAGTCAGCAGGTGTGGCTTTGGCAGGTGGGAACTTGGCCTCCCCTCTCCTCCTGAGAGGCCAGCTTTCTGTAACATGGCTAGTGTACTCATGATCTTTCACAGCTTGGTTTACATCTCATTAGAGAAAAGAGTCAATCTATGGAGCTGGCTGTTGTGAATATCCAGTTAGTAGGTCTTGATGAAGACTTTTCATCCAAATTCTTTTCCTGCTTTGGGGTGGGGTGGATTCCCAAATATGCCCCAGGGCTGAGGCTGGAGATAGCAAGTACCTGAGAGTTAGGTGTGTGAGTCTAGCACTGCTAGTGGTGCTGTTATAACTCAGGTGCCCCCACCCCCAGGCCTATGCTTCTCTGGCCCTAGTCCAATTTCTAAATTGTATTATTTGTCTTCTTATTCAGTCATGAAATTCTTTATGTGTTCCACATACAAGTTCCATTTCAGGTATGTAACTTATGAAAGTTCTCCTGGGAACTCTGTCTATCGGTTTTTTAAAGAGCAGTTTTATGTTTCCATAAAATTCACTGAGAAGTAGAATTCTCAGATATTTCTTGCCTCTCCCCCTGTCCCCACATAGCCACCATATAATCAGCATCCTAACCAGGTGGCTCAGTGGTTTCATTAACTTACTTTCTACCTTTTTGTCATAGGAAGCCTCAGTTTGCATGAATGTTCTCTCTTGGTTTTAATTATCCTAGGAGTTCTTTTTTTTTTTTTTTATTTGTTTGTTTTTTATTTTTAGATATGCCCAGTGGTTCTCAATGGTGCTGTGAATCAGTTGGGCTTTTCTGAATGTGTAACAAATGCCTTACCCTCTTTGACTGTCTCTCCCATGGTGATGTGGAGTAACCTGTTGGAGTCAAAAGGCATGGGCCCTGGTTCCTGAACTACCTTATCGGCATTTTCTTTTTCTCTTGGTTTCTACACCATATATACCGGGGTCTCAAACTCAATTTACCTGCTGGCTGCAAGAGGCAAAGTTGGGGTGATCCTTGAATGCAAAGTCAGTTGTAAGCCTTGAACATTGGGGGGTGTGACCCAAACAACTAAAACAAAACAAAACAAACAAAGATTCCTCTAGGGCAGGGCCACAAAATGTTGTACGGAGGACTGTGAGTTTGAGACCCCTGCCCTGTAGTATTCAGGACTTACTCCTGGTTCTGTGCTCTGGAATCACTCCTGGCAACATACAAGGGATCATATAGGATACTGGAGATCGAATTCCAGTCAATCATGTTTAAGTCAAGTGCCCTACTTGCTGATTATATTACTCCTACCCATTTTTATTTTTTTCTTGTTTCTAGGCCACATCTGGTAGTGCTCAAGGTTTATTCCTGATGAGGTCTGACGACTAACTAAATGGGATGATGTGGGTCAAAGCTGATTGTCTGAATGCAAGAAAATATCCTTCCTACCCACTGTACAATTGCTTTGACCTAACCTTTTCCTTTCCTAATGGTGTCATTAAGTTAATCATTTAGTTAATATTTTTTTTGTTTTTTAGGCCACACCCATTTGATGCTCAGGGGTTACTCTGGCTAAGTGCTCAGAAATTGCACCTGGCTTGGGGGGACCATATAGGATGCCGGGGGATCTCCTTGGCTAGCACTTGCAAGACTTACCTTACCTCTAGCGCCACCTCTCCGGCCCCTAATTAATTAATTTTTTTTATTGTAAGACTTTTTCTTTTCTTTTTTTTGGGCCACACCCGGCGGTGCTCAGGGGATACTCCTGGCTGTCTGCTCAGAAATAGCTCCTGGCAGGCACGGGGGACCATATGGGACACCGGGATTTGAACCAACCACCTTTGGTCCTGGATCGGCTTTGCAAGGCAAACGCTGCTGTGCTATCTCTCCGGGCCCTATTGTAAGACATTTTTAAGAGACAAAATTGATTAACATAATGAGGTAAACTAACATAACATAATAATGAGGTAAACTAACATAACATAATATAGTAATATAACATAAAATAATATAATTAATATAATAACAATACATGTAAGTCAAAGATTTTTTTCATAATGGCTTACATATCTTTTACAGTAGGATTTTAGGTACATATTAACATTGAATCAGGGGAATACCCATCATCAAATATGTTCCCCGCATCCCAGTTCCCTTTCTACAACCTATATATACCACCATCACCACCCGGGCTGCTAGAGTAGGTGGACCCCTCTTTGTCTGGCTTACTATTAGTGATCACATATCTGTTTGGTCCTGGAACCTTCCCTTGTTTCCTCCTCTATTTAAGAGGCAGAGCTAGATAAATTGAGGTATGTGATTTTGTTTGAAGGAAAGAAAAGCAATAGATTGGGGTACAAAATAAGAGAAAAAAAATCATCATGTGACAACAAGTTAAAAAGTTGTTGATAATGGCTGGAGTGATGGTGTAGTGGGTAGGGCACTTGTCTTATATGTAGCCTATTCAAGTTCAATCCTTGGTGTTTCATATGGTTCCCTAAGCACCATGTGGAATGATTCTTGAGTGCAGAACCCCAGGAATAATCCCTGAGCATTGCTGAGTGTGGCCTAATTTACCCCCAAAAGAAAAGTTATTGAAAGTTGTATTTCATTCGTATAATGAATGTTCCAACACCCATCCCTTCATCATTGTTCATTCTACCATCATTTCTCCCAGTTTCTCTCCCTCCTCCACTCCACCACTAGCCTACCTCTATGGCAGATATTTTTTTCTCTCTCTCCCTCTTTTTTCCTTTGAGGTACTATGGTTTGCAATACTGTTACTAAAGGGGGTATAATGCATATTAATTTACTTTCTTTTAGTTCCCTGTTCTTGTCCAAAGTAATTTCCAACTATTATTGTCATTCTCTGTTCTGTCTTGGGTCTTATTCTCATACTATATTTTCTTTTTAGTATATCTTGCAGATGAATATGATTGTTCTATGTCTATTTTTCTCCCTTTGACTCATTTCACTCAGCATGATATTGTCCCCTGTCTATCCATGTATAAATTTTTTTGACTTCATTTTTCCTAACAGCTTCATAGTGTTTCATTGTATAGATGTAAATGGCGTCTTTTAAGTTAAAAATAACTTAATTTATATGAAGACCTTTGTATGCCACCTTTTTTTATTCTGTGCTCTGCTTGTCATGCCTAAGAAACTATTTCCTACCCAGCACACAAAGTTATTTTCTTTTTTTTTTTTTTAACAATATCATTATTTAAACACCATGATTACAAACATGATTGTAGTTGGGTTTCAGTCATTAAAGGAACACCCCCTTCACCAGTGCTACATTCCTACCACCAATGTCCTCCAATCTCCCTTCTCCCCAGCCTCTGCCTGTATTCGAGGCATTTTACTTCTCTCACTCATTAACATTGTCCTGGTAGTAGTTAATGTAGTTATTGCTCTAACTCACTCTGTTGTGAGCTTCATGTTGTGAGCTGGTCCTTCCGGCCTTCATCTCTGGTCATTATTCAATAATGTCTCTTATTTTTCTTAAAACTCATAGATAAGTGAGACTAATCTGTGTATCTATCTCTCCTTTTGACTTATTTCACTCAGCGTAATAGTTTCCATGTTCATCCATGTATAGGAAAATTTCATGACTTCATATCTCCTGATGGCTGCATGATATTCCATTGTGTATATGTACTACAGTTTCTTTAGCTATTCATCTGTTGAAGGACATCTTCATTATTTCCAGAGTCTGGCTATTGTAAATAGCACTGCAATGATGCGAGGAAGGGATTTTTGTATTGTATTTTTGTGTTCCTAGGACATATCCCTAGGAATGGTATAGCTGGATCATATGGGAGCTCAATTTCCAGTTTTTTTGAGGAATCTCCTTATTGTTTTCCATAAGGGATGGACTAGATGCCATTCTCACCAGCAGTGAATGGGAGTTCCTTTTTCCCCATATCCCTGCCAGCATTGATTGTTCTTATTCTTTGTGATGTGTGCCATTCTCTGTGGTATGTGATGGTACTTCATTGTTGTTTTGATTTGCATCTCCCTGATAATTAGTGATAGCACCATTAAGGTTTTTTTTTTTTTTTTGGGCCACACCCAGAGGTCCTTAGGATTTACTCCTGGCTCTCTGTTCAGGTATCCATTCTGGTGGAGTTCCAAGACCATACAGGGTGCTGGAAATTGAACCCAGGTCGGCCACATGCAAGGCAAGCATCCTATGCATTGTATTGTCACTATGACTCATAAAGATATACTTCTATGAGTTTTTTAGTTTTAACTTTATATTTAGCTGTGACTTAGTTTACTTTATTCTTGCAGATGGATCTCTATTTTTATAGTACTATACTGGAAAGATTATTTCTACTCTAATGAGGAGTCTTGGCATTTTGCTTACTTTGATAAGGAAAGTCTAAACATTTAGTAGAGACTACATCAGTTCTGTTTCTCCTGTTAATTTCCTGTTGTCTGGACTTGTTCTTGATTGTCATTTTGTTACTGTAGTTCAGTAGCTAAGAAAAGGATAATGGATTCAACTCACACTGGGTTTGAGTTTTAAGTTAACCATATAATTATTGTATGAACTTGATCCTGAGAATCTTATTTACTCCTTTATGCTCTGGAGTAAATGGGAATAGTCATATCTAGTTCATAGGACTAAGGGCCAGAATGATAACACAGTGAGCAGAACACTTTGCTTCATGTGGCCAACCCAGGATTGATCCCTGACTCCTCTTAGGCTCCCTGAGCCCTGCCAAGAGTCATTCCTGAGCACAGAGCCAGAAGTAAGGTATGAGCATCACTAAGTGTGGCCCCAAACAAAAAACAAGCAAAAAAGCTCAGAGGACTCAGTATTCTAAAGTATGTGTGTTTTAGGCATATATATTATTTTTGTCTTCCTATAAGAACTGTCAATAAAACTGCTGGTAGAGGGCTGTAGAGGTAGCATGGAGGTAAGGCATGGTGGTTTGAATTCTGGCATCTCATATAGTGATTTCTGAGTGTGGAGCCAGGAATAACCCCTGAGCACTGCCGGGTGTGACCCAAAAACCAAAACAAAAAAAATCAAGAGTCAAATATTCCAGAAATTTTATTTTGTGAAGAAGCCTTTTAGTATATGTGCTGCCAAAGCGAGCACGTGAAGAAGCCTTTTAGAGTCATTGTTGATGACACAATGGTAATCATATTTATTGATTTTCAAGCTTTATTTCTTTTAATAAATATATATATAATTGTTTTTATTGCCTTAAAACAAAGTTTATATTACAGTTATATTTTGCTTTTGGATTTCTTTATATCAAATTATGCCATAGGGTGATGGGGTCAGGGAAGTTGAAGGAAAGGTCCAAAATCATGAATCGTGTTTACTTACTGTTGATAAAGGAGGATATGATGTCCAAGAAGTAATGATTATGCTGAAAATCACAACAAAAGCTTTTGTTTGTAGAGATCTCAGTTTTCCCTTCATACAGTTAGACTCCCTTTAATCAAATGGAATAAATGTATGAGTTGAGTGGAATGTTGTTAATCCCCTTATTTCCTAATTGTTTGTTGGAAATAAGGCATACACTCAGAAACACTGCCTTATGTACCCTTTGGAATCATCATAATTGCTACAGTGTGTGATCCAAAGGAAGATTTGTTCCCCAGGAAGGATTATAGCTATTGTGACAATTAGCACACCATGGTTAGGCTCAGATCAAGCATTACTGGGCCCTCTGCCCACCAGGGTAGGTCACTTATAACTACTTATAATAGTTATCTTGAATGCTGCTTTTCAGGATGATGTGAAATGGCCTCTCTCTAATTGAGTGATACAATAACATGCACATTTATACATTGCCTTCCTACTCATTGGAGAATTTAGTGAGAAACCTATAAAAGTAAATAATTTTGTGCCTCTTTAACAGAGAGATGGAGAACTGCCAGCTTCAAAGAAGAAACGCCAGACGGGTGAGAAAATCATGTACACTTTGGTGTCAGTCCCACACGGAAATGACATTGCATCTCTTTTTGAACTGGATGCTACAACTCTTCAGAGAGCTGATTGCTTGGTTCCAAGGTAAAAAAATAAAAGGAAAAAAGTGTTCAGGAGCCAGAAGAGATAGTGCAGGGGTTGAGGCATACACCTTGCATTCAACTGATCCTGGCTTGAACAGGTGTGCTCTGGGCATTGCTGAGCACAATTCTGGAGGCCTGAGCACTGCTGGACAATGCTATATCCTTAGGCCAGATTGGACTCCCCTGTACCTTAGGCCCTCTGAGTACTGCTTGAGAGCTACTGCTTCCCCCAAAAGAAAGACAGTATCTTTCTGAGTAAATTTACTAGTAGGTAAAGAACTAATATTATAAAATTATCAAGCATAATTGCATAGCAATTAAACTAGACTGATCTATAGTGAGATTAGTTATTAGTGTCTAGTATATTTATGCCCATTGCCTTTTTGAAGATGTTGCATATGTCCATGTGTAAATATGATAGTCTTTGGTAATTTTTTTATACTCTTTACTTTTAGGAATTCATATGTTCGGTTAAGACATTTATGTACCAACACATGGGTCACAAGTACTAGCATCCCTATAGACACAGATGAAGAGAGGCCTGTAATGCTGAAGGTATGGTTTAATTTTCTGTGGAATGTGTGGGTATAAGTGGGCCTCTCTACTCAGACCTGAAACCTTCACCATTGATTCCATCCAGCATGTGTGCCACTTGCTAAAGTAGCCGCCTACTAGCTCAATGTACCTTTCAATAGTTTGGTGGTTGGGGGCAGCAGATACTGAAAGTGGGAATTGCATGTAGAAAGACTCTTTCAGGAATGCATTCTTTTCTTTAGTTGAAACTGAAGTCAGGGATCAGTGAAAGGATCAGTTTCAAGTTGGCATTTGGGCACAGGCAGGCAGCAGGCCTGGGAATCAATCAGTTCCTCATATCTCAGAGCAGACGAGGCATGTGTTGGTGGAAAGATTATACCTGGAGCCCCCCCTTTACCTTGTATTTCTTTAACAGTGCTCAGGTGTGTTAAGACTCAAGGTAGTCCATAGTTGCTAACCATGTGAGCGGCCATTTTCATTGGGAAATCTCCTTGCAGATCGGAACTTGCCAAACAAAAGAGGACAAGGAAGCCTTTGCCATCGTGTCTGTCCCACTGTCCGAGGTTCGAGACTTGGATTTTGCCAATGATGCCAATAAAGTGCTGGCAACAACTGTGAAGAAACTGGAGAATGGCACGATAACTCAGAACGAAAGGAGGTCAAAATTTATTTTTTAATTTTTGGGCCTCACCTGGTGGTGCTCAGGGGTTGTTCTGCATTCAGGAATAACTCCTGGCAATGCTTGAGGACTATATAGGATATCAAGAATTGAATCTGGGAGAGCTACATGCAAGGCAAATTCCCTCCTCACTATTTTATCTCTAGCCCCTAAAACTCATTTTAATGGTGATGCATTTGCTGTTGCATGTTAGGTTGACTTGAATACAGTTATTTTATTTTCTCTCTGAACTTCCCTTTCAGATGTTTCATAGCTGGCTTATACTACCTTTTGTTGCACTGATTTGATATTTGGGTTTGGAATTCTGGACGTCCTAAAATAAATTTTGTTTTTCAAATTTGGCCACATCTAGCAATGCTCAGGGGTTATTCCAGGCTCTGCACTCAGGAGTTACTTCTGTCAGTAATGCGGGGGGACCATATGGGTTGTTGGGGATCAAACCCAGGTTGGCCACATGCAAATGACTTAACCAACTGTGCTATTGCTTTAAGATACCCCTTCTAAGATAATTTTTTAATTAAATAATTTTTTAATTTAAACACCGTGATTACAAACATAATTGTAGTTGGGTTTCAGTCATAACAAGAACACCCCTGCTTCACCCGTGCAACCTTCCCATCACCAATGTCCCCATCTCTTCCCTCCCCCAATAAGATAATTTTTAATGTCTATTTTGTTCTTATGTATTTAAGACACATTTCACTGCACAGGTACCACCAAAAACGGTCTGTGGAGTATTGTTAAATAGTTTGGTGCTCAAGTGCTATTTATTGTCCTTGGAGAACCTGGTCTTGATTTTTCAACTTTCATGGGTGACAGGCTTCTTTGTTTCTCAAAGCTGAATTATATTCTGTTTTTCAAATATAGTCAAATATGTGTTGCTTAGTGATGTTCAGCCACTACAGACACACTAGAGTGTGGCTGCCACCAAATTTTACCCTCCATCCTTGGCACATATAAGCTGAACCCATGTAGTTTTGTTTAATTATACTGTGTTGATCCACATTACAACTTGATTGCCTAATAAGCATTTTTGAGAATGTAGTCTTGTGTTTAAGTGTTACTTTATTGCATTTGTTTCCCTGACTTTGACTGTTGCTTATATGTTGCTGAAGAACTCATGGAAAATGAGAAGGGGACAGTGATTGCCCCCAGGCTGAGAGGGAGGGGAAATGCAGTGCCCTGCCCCAGGAAGTGGACTTCTGTTCTTTTCTTAGAACTTTCATTTTAGACCCGACCCCTGAATTCTGGAAGTCAGTGTATAGCATTGCATGTAGAATTGACAGTACTGTATTGTCCATTGCGATGTTTTTTGAGGATGGAGCTTATGCAAGTGTTCTCAAAACAAAATGTGAATATACATGCACATACATGCAAATAAACACTGACCAACTCCATTTTTGGACTGAACATTCTGGAATATTTGCACAAAAGAAGCTCAGACACATCTGCACAAGTGCATGTTTGGGAAGGTTACCTTATTCTAAATCACGCCAAATAGACAATTGTCCAAATGCCCTTAAGCAGTTGAAAACAAATTTGGTGATTCATTCAAAAGGATGCATTATATGGATGAAGATAAGTGCGTTGCAGCAATGTGTCACAACATAGGTAAACCCAGCAATTTGTGGTTGAGTGATACTAGGTACACATGTCTTTTCCATGATTTTGCTTGTAAAGTTCGAAAGCAAACAAAACTTAGTGCTGATTCTTTAGGGCCATTTCAGCAATGGGCAGAATATAAAGAAATGCAAGCAAATGATT
>PVKC010041017.1:0-12205 GCA_004027635.1 Crocidura indochinensis | reverse complement strand
CTTTTATACAGTATGTATTGTTTATGGCTAATCAACATGAGAATGGCAGAAGTTTACAGGAAAATACCTATCTAATATTAGTCAAGCCTAAATGGGTCTTTACATCTTAAAATAAGGTGTGTATGGAAGATGAAGCTAAAGCCACATTACAAAGTCTCTCTAGATTAACTTCATCCCTGAAAGGTGGCAGGGCAAAAGAATAAATGCAAGACTGTTATTGCCAGAGCATTTCCAACTAAGATATAAACACAAATATTGAGATAATTCCAACTTAAAAAGGAGAGGACAAGAAGTAGTACAGCAGGTAAGGTCCTAGTTTCTTTAGACATGGATCTATTCTGATACTCCTGACAACTACCAGGAGTTGATCTGTGAGTGCAGTCAGAAGTAAGCCCTGAGTACAGCTAGATGTGATTTAATAATTGGCTTAAAGAGAAGGAAAAAATAAAAAATAAAATCTTCCAGAATAAATTAATTTTAAAATTTGTTATTAGCATCTCCATACTGAAAAATATGCATATTTCTTATATATATACATATATAGGTCAAGATAAAATACAAATGTGGATTAATAATTTATAAAGGCATATATTATTCTGAAACAATTCCCAAATCCTCTTTGTACAACTAAATAAATGTATTCCCATATAATTCCTAGAAAATTTACTCAGAATCACACATTCACTAATTCTAGTTGGACTCCATAACTCAAACAATCACTTCACAATGATAAATCTTAAAGTATAATTTTGAATTTCTTTATTGGGGTTAAGCAAACATATTTTGATATATACATATATAAATGTTGAATTTTCTATTGAACAAATGAAGAATATACATTTAAATAAATATAACAATGAAACAGAATTCATATCATTTTCAGCCCATAATCTCATGTATTGCCTTGTGAAAACCAACAGCTTATATTAGAATAAAATTCAGGGCCTGGAGCTATGGCACAAGTGGTAAGGTGTTTACCTTGCACACACTAACTTAGGACGGACTCGGTGTCTTATGTGGTCCCCCAAGCCAGGAGCAATGTCTGAGTGCATAGCCAGGAGTAACCCCTGAGCATCACCAGATGTCGTCTCCCCCCAAAAAAACAAAACAAACAAAAAATATATATAGTATCATGTCAGTGAAAGATTAGTTGTCTCTATGATAAAAGTTGTCTCTATGATAAAATATTTGTTGTCTCTATGATAAAAGTTAGTGATCTGGACATACAATATTAAACTTTATTTTCATTAACTATTGATCAATAACTGTGCCTATCAGTTTCATGTGGGGGGGTTGGGGGGTATTCTCAATAAGTCATTGATTCTGAGCCCAGCAATTTAGCCTCAAATACTAGGTGTTTGGCTGTTTATACACAATTGATAATTTTCTGGCCCTCCAAGATTAGAATATATATATATACATATATATATATATATATAGTAGTCAATGAAATGGAAAGTGCTCATAACTTGACCATATCAGGCATATGTTTTAATGATAGACTCACTTCCTATTCCCTTAAATATCTCTTTAAAAATGTATTAAGACCACACAAATCTTAATAAAGTTTAACATCACTAATTAATGTAATCAGTGTTCCTATTAAATCTTAAACTAGCATTTCCAATTTTTAATAAAAATATGCCGTGGGAATTCACAATCTCTTGAAATCATGCTTTTTTATTACAGGCGATGTAGGGCAAGTTTTTCACAAATATTGTTCATTATTGTTTAGTTACACTATAGAAAGAAGCACACTTAATGAGAGCCAGGAGTAAGGTTTTCTAAACCACAAAGATAGGCAGGAAAGAACAAGAAAAAATGAGTTTTAAAGTCTTCACAGTAGAACTCAGTAGTATTTCCAATTACCCCAATGACAGATGAACTAATTTAGATTTAACTTCTTATTGAGGAAAGTGACTGCAAACTACATTAAAAATATTAGAAATGTCAGTTTAAAAACATCAAAGATCTAACAAACTCGGGAACTTCATTAGCCCAGGAAGTGGGAGCGACCAGGGGGTCTGGGAATAGAAACTTATTATGATAACTCCATGGAGCTTAGAAGAGGCCTTGAAATCACAAATCAGAGACAAGATAAATCAATACTAGTAAAGAAAATCGCGATGGTATTTTCTTCAGAAATTGTACATAATCTTTGAAAGGCAGAGATTTAAGCAAGGGCAAAACAAAATGCAAAAAGCTAATATATGAGTTAATATAAATGAACATTAATATTATCAATGTTGGTTAAAATTTTATGAAGATCAAAATCACATATATAAATTGGGGAGAGGAATAAATTTAAGTCTATCTTTGCTTATTTAAGTAAATAAAAAGATGATGAAAAAATACAATTAATATTTCTAGACAATTTTCAAAAATAAGTAAAGTAAACCAGTTTGTAAGTGCCTATATACAGATTCATAAATATAATGCAAATGTATACTATAAAGAAAAAAAACAAATAAAAATCATTTGAAAATTTCTTTCTTCTTCCCTTCTCCTTTTCTTCTCACTCTCTTCATTACTTTTCTTGCTCTTCTCTTCTTTCAATCTCTCCTATCTTTCCTCTCCTTCCTTCTTTTCAATTTTTTCCTTTGTCTTTTTAATTTCACCTTTGTTTTCATTACTATATTTCTCTTCTTTACTCCCTTTCTTAAAATTTGAATTTGTACACAATTTTTAAACTTAGAAAATGTGTTTAAGTGTTCATTAACTTAGAAAAATATAGCATTTAGTAGACATGTAATTGCTTTTATGATACGCAACAGCAATTATAGTAAATGGAATCATTCTAAAATCTTGATTATAACCATATATTTCACCCCTACCAACCTTCACTTCATGTTTCAGGTTTCTCTTTCTCCTCCCTGCCAAATTTAGTTGCTTATCCGCAGAATACATTGCACAACATCTGTGGTGGCTTCCACCGAGATTTATCTAGCCAGATTTTCATTAAAATAACAACTAAATTGACTCAATAAAATCTTGCTTATCTTAATAAAGCTCTTTAGAGCTCTGAAAATTTGCATTTAATACTCTTTAGTGTCATTATAGCATTAATAATCTGTGCCTTAAGAGCTATTTAAAAAAAAACTTTATACTTTCTATTTAATAGAGGTAGCTTCATACCCTTCCATTTTTATGCATGTTAGAATTTTAAAGTACCAGACAGAAGTTAAAAAGGGGATAATCATATGCAAAACATAGTCAAGTCTCAATAGATTTGTTTAGGCTGAATGAATCCAAGACTTCTAAAATATTGATAGTTTCTTTAGAACTCTGTCCAGGAAAATAATTCATGTAGATTTTTTAATTCAGTAATATTCATCTTTCAAATTTCCATAAAATTTTCCTATTACCATTAATGTGCAATCTACTGTCACTTGAGAGCCCTTCGTATAGACAAGTTAAACGGTCAACAATCAACTTTATAGCAACAAGTTAATAGGTTGGAATATGAAATATTTGTGTCCTTAATTTAAGTGTCATGTCTACAAAACCAGGAAAAATAAAAGTGATTGCTATAGAAAAAGAGAAAAAGTATGTTAATTTTTTGGAAAGATAGTGTGTTGTTGACTACTAACCACCAGATTACTATAACCAATAGGGTATTATACTATAGATAATTATCTATATATTATCCCCTTGTCTGATCACAGAACATACTGTTGTGGGCTCAGCCCTCTCCTGGTTTATCTCCAAATACAAGTTTCTGATTAAAGCTTCTGTTCTCTAAGCCTTGAAGATGAGATAAGGTAAACTTCTTTTTTAACCTATTCAACCATCTTTGACCTGGATTTTTTCTGATAATAAATTTATTTCTTATTTTCTTTGGATTGCTTTTATTTTTAATACTAATAAGTGATGTGTAGAGATCAGAGAGAGCTGAAGCATACAAGTAGCTTCTATCCTCTAAGCCTTGAAGATGAGATAAGGTAAGCTTCTTTTTTAACCTATTCAACCATCTTGACCTGGATTTTTTTTATATTAAATTTGTTTCTTATTTTCTTTGAATTGCTTTCATTTTTAATGCTAATAAATGATGTGTGGAGATCAGAGAGAGCTGAAACAGACAAATAGGTAAATTAGATGACTCTTATTAGGGCATTTATGTGTCAGGTTCCACAGGGTTTATTTCTGAAAGCATGTGAGTCTTAGGAGATGCGTCATGATTTAGAAGTATAGAGCAGAAAATGGGAAAGAACAGGGTTTCTGGGAATAGAAATTCATAGAGCAAATCAGCAATGCCAGAAAGTTTACTATAAGAAACTCTTTGTGAATAGAGCCTCTTTTGAAGAAGTTTTGTAGTGTGGCCAAAAGATATAAACAACCCCAGGAAGTATCTGATGCTCTTGGCTGCAGAACTCAATGTGGCATGAAAAGCATGTATAGCTGCCATAATTAAGAATGAATTCAGTTGAAAATCAAGGAAAAACACAGATATCCCCAAATGACAGCATTTATTTTCTTCCTTTTTTCAAGGGTAGACTATGTGTCTGTGAATATGTGTGTGAGTATATGTTGTGCATGTTTGCGCAGTAGTTAAAAATAGATTTACATCTTCTGACAGATTGAAATAGCTTATCTGTTGAATTTCCTAATAAATCCATCTTTAACTTTTCTTATTTGAAGGTCCCTAATAGAAGCAGGGGAAACCTTCCTAGTCACATATAGTTTGTTTACATTTGTCCACTGAATCTTTATCTTTCAGCAAAATATCAAAGAAATATTAAAGAGAGAAGAGACCAGATATAGGTGCTTACCTCGTGTTGTAAACCCAGATTGGATCCCCAAAATCTCATTTGATTTTCCCTAGGATGATCAGGAATAATTATTAAGTACAGAGCCAGGTTTAGCACCTGAGAACTTCCAGGTGTGCCTCACCAAAAAAAAAAAAAAAGGAGAGGGTGGAGGAAATTAAAAATGTTAAATAAAAAGATAAATACATCAACATTAGATCTAAACAATGTAAAAAAATCACTCTTTCTCCAAAAAAACTGAAGTGGTTGAACAGTGAAGAGCTGCATTTTACTGGTAGGAAATGAATGATGCCAAGCTTACAATTAAACAAGGATAAAATCAGCAACAAAACAAAAACAATTTCATGTTCCCACTCCAAGGGAAGTTTATGGCAGAGGTAATGAGACACTCAGAGTAGGAAAAAAAAAGTCAAGGCAAATATTTGGACAAAACAGCAACAACAACAAATAAATAAGGAGGGAAGCAGGAAACCAGAAAACAGGTAAAAGTCTAGCTAAATGAACTTTAGCCTAAAAACTTAGGAGGCCAACCCAAAGACCTAGAGGTAGGATATTTGCTTTGCACAAAACCCAGCTGCTTTCAATCTCTGCCAACCCACTTGGTCCCTAGCCGACAACAAGAATTATTCCTGAGTGCAGATTCAGGACTAATCTTTGAAAACTGCAGCTAGGCCCCTAAAGCAGCAGAGCAGCAGCAACAACAATAATTTTGGAGGCCATTAAAAGACAAATGCATTTGTTAATTATATACAAGAAATTCAACTTGATCTACAACTATTCAAGTAGAAATCTAAAATATGGCTAAAAAATGGTTGGAAGTGATATCACGGTAGACAAGTTCATAGATCTTGTAAAAAGAAAATATAAGGTCAGTAATTAAAGAAATGATAATTAGGAAAGAAGAGCACAGAAATTAAGGTATTACCTTGCACGAGGCTGATCAAGTTTGGCCTTCTCGAAATCAATATAGTCTCCCAGACCCCTGCCAGGAATGATCCCTACCCAGAGACAGGAAGTCGTCCTATGTAACAGCTGTGCCAATAAAGAATTTTTTGTTTGTTTGTTTTGGGGC
Organism: Crocidura indochinensis; assembly: GCA_004027635.1. Classification (NCBI taxonomy): domain Eukaryota; kingdom Metazoa; phylum Chordata; class Mammalia; order Eulipotyphla; family Soricidae; genus Crocidura; species Crocidura indochinensis. The sequence continues at coordinate 6,367 of PVKC010041017.1, read as the reverse complement.
CACACCCGGTGACGTTCAGGGGTTAGTCCTGGCTATGCGCTCAGAAGTAGCTCCTGGCTTGGGGGACCATATGGAACACTGGGGGATCGAACTGTGGTCCGTCCTAGGCTAGCGCTGGCAAGACAAACACCTTACCTCTAGTGCCACCACTCCAGCCCCGCCAATAAAGATTTTACTAATGCTGGTATACTCGATTATTGCTAGATGTTCAAAATGATTACTGATCATCTGCTCACAAAAATTCCATATCCAATAGTCTTCATAATGCTGATGCATTCTCAAAAGCCAACTACAACAGAATTGATTCCCAATCTACAAGCTAGACACAGAAGAGATCACTTATACTAGCAGCCTGGGGGGCAAAGGAATGGCAATATGGAATGCATGCTGGGAAAAGGGGTGGTGGGAGGACATTGTTGGTGGGAATGCCCCTGATTCAATGTCACTATGTACCTAAAATACTACTGTGAAAGATTTGTAATCCACTTTGGTCAAAATAAAAATTACTAATAAAAAAAATGTTGCTTGTTGTATGATTTATTGAAGTGATTGCTTTGACCCAGTTCTTTTGATTCCTTTGCAATAGGTACCATAGTTGCTCTTTAACCATTGGCTAGATTTAAAAAGGACTCCACAAATGTTAGCTTTTCACAAATGTAGGAGGGTTATGCTAAAGTTCTCTGTACAAAGAAACTAAAAGCTACAGAAAAGAATGACATCTTGGTCAGTTCAAGAACATATTTTATTAAGTTAGAAAATACCTTTAGCAAAGTATGTTGCTATGCCTTATGTATAACATTCAATTACTATTATGGATCATTGCACTATTAAAGCATACACTTGCCTGAAAAACTTGTTTAACATTATTGGTATTTTATTAGCATTATTAGCATTTTCTAGTCATGAATTGAAGAAAACCCTCAAATTTCAGCCTAGCAATATTTTCTAATTATCATATGTCAATAGAGGTTAGATAAATTCTATTTTTCTTGTTTATAATGTAGCTGTTTATTGAGGCTATAACTATTCTCCTCTACCAGTAAGGCTGTTTATCTAAGGGTATAAAGACCTAATAGGAGGGAATATAACATTTTATCTGGTGCTTTGTAAAAATAAATAACTACTCAGGAGACTCACATTATCTTGTGATATAACTAAAAGGTATTTCTCTTGGAGGATAGAGGATAGGAAGGATTGGCTTCCATATGTAAATAGAATGATCAGACCCAAACAACAAAACCAAAGTCATCAACAACAGAATCAAGATACCCAATCTACAAGTGACATACAAAAGGGTCCAGCTACACTAGCAGTGCAGGGTGCAAAGGGTGAAGGTTTGGGATGCATGCTGGGAACAGAGGTGGAGGGAGGACAACACTGGTGGTGGGAATGGCCCTAATCCACTGTCACTATGCATCTTAAATATAACTTTGAAGGACTTATAATTCACATTGCTCACTATAAAAAAAATAGAATTTAGAACACTTGAGATCACTGAGGTAAACTGCCTAAATCACATATTCCTTTACAAATACGAACCTCATCCTCTGAGAACTTAGTCACTTCCCTTTCCACTGGTTTTACTCCCAGCCAGGAAAATCTGAGGTAGAGTCAAAGTATAATTTTCTGTGACTTTTTTTACTTGCTCTCAGATCTGAAGCACACATTAATATTAAATCTATATCAAAAATGTCCCAAATAATGATCATTCACAGTAGGCCCTTGCTAAATCTAGATAGACTCATTGAGCATGAGAAGATTAAATTTGATTTTATATACCAGTGATATCTGGGAAATGTATCCCTGTAATATATCTCTTTTATCCTTTCAGATTCCAAAAGATAAAATAGATATTTTATATATGTATTACATATATATATTTATTATCAACTAGGAATATTTTAGAGGTTATAAAAAGGCTTAGTAAATATATTAAATATAAGAATAATATAAAATAAAGCATTTAAAATTTATATTTTAATGGTTTTGAATTTCCTGATATTTTGTTACATGAACAAATCCAATAATTCAGAGTATCCAAATTGACATATCAGAATCACCCTTTTTTATCTATCACATATGGTTATCTTAAGGACCAAAATAATACTAAGAAAAGCCATATTATGTGCTTGTGTGTGTATATGTAGGAGGCACTTTGTCGATTAGATCATTGAAAAATTCAATTGAAATCACTAAATGTTTGAGTTAAGAGATACATATTTTTAAAAATATACCAGAATCTAAATGAATCAGGTAATATAAATGGAAATTCATGATGCTAACTTATCAGATGGTAAGAATGGTCAAGGTCCATGAGATTATAAATATTTGTGGTTCCATATTTTTACTGGGTTGTGGCAAGTTCATTTTGCAAAATATTTTTAGACTTATATCTGAAGTTTCTGGAAAATATTATAGGTATAAGAATGCAACACCCAATGTTTACAGCATATTGAACTAAAGAAGTTTCATTTCTATATACAAAAACATAAATTATCTATGTCTAAGGGAAGATGATTATCAGTCCTTGAGATGAATTTCTGAGCTAAGAGAATTATAACAGGTACACATAAAAGCTGAACTTTTCTTGCTTGCAAGATAAATAGTAAAAATAGCACATGTTTGTGTGCCAGAAAGTCCTATATTTAAATTGTCCAAATTTTCAAGATGCTGAGTTTTGCAAAATGAGAAAATAGAGTGGAGAATATCTATTTGAAATCTGTTCTTTGAAATTAGAAATGCTGTTGACTTGTTTTTATAAGTGCATGTATCAAATGTATATATTATATTCTTTATTGTTAAATTTTATAAAATATTTTAGTGTAAGGGGCATGTGACTCTTGATAGAGTAATAGCTAGGCATGCACTTAACTCTAGAGTAAAGCTGGATAAAACACTGAACCTAATAAAAAAAGTATTATTTATTTTGGTGTTATTTGAAAACAACATATAAATATTGAAGTATTTTTACCCAGAATATTGAATGTTTTTTAAAAAAGAGAAATTTGTAAATATGCTGGATATAGGAAAAGTGATTTTTCTGGGAGACAAAATTTTTCATCTCTGAGTAACATATTTATGCATGGAAAGTTATAGTAAATATATAATTAGTTAAAGAAGTAAAATGTAAGAGAAATAGAGGCTAATGTTTTTGTTTTGATTTCCAACCCAGCACTAATTATATCTCTAAAACTGCCAACACCTATTGTACTCATATATTAACAAAATAGCAAATTGCTGCTTTTCACTTCCCTTTCAAGGACTGTGGTTAACAAAATAAATAAAGTGGATATATGTTGCATGCATACAGATAACATTTAAAAAATAATATACATATATTTTAATCTGAAATTGATCTGCCATGAAGGCAGAATGATTGATACTCAAATTCTTCAATAAAACTATATTTATAAATGTTTCATTTTTATCAATTTTGCATTTTGTCATAAAATATATTTTCAAAGGATAGAAGCTTGATCATAAAATATGACAAGAAAAATCAGGTATCAAAATAGACTACAGGGGCCCGGGAGATAGCATGGAGGTAAGGCGTTTGCCTTTCATGCAAAAGGTCATCGGTTCGAATCCCTGTGCCCCATATGGTCCCCCGTGCCTGCCAGGAGCAATTTCTGAGCATGGAGCCAGGAGTAACCCCTGAGCACTGCTGGGTGTGACCCAAAAACCAAAAAAAAAAAAAAATAAATAAACAAAAATAAACAAAATAGACTACAAAAGGGGCCGAAGCAGTAAGGCATCTGCCTTGTCAATGCTAGCCTAGGATGATTAGATCTCTGGCTTCCTATATGGTCCCCGAAGACTTATATCTGAGTTTTCTGGAAAATATTATAGGAGCAATTTCTGAGCACATAACTACGAATAATCCTTGAGCATCACCTGATATGGCCCCCAAAATCAAACAAACAAAGACTACAAAACACACTAAGAAAGTGATCAAAGAATAACATTTACTTCCAATAATATGAACTTATGATAATATGAATAGAACAACTGTGAAAGTAATAGCAAAAATAATACAGCCTTATGAAAGCTATTTATTATACTTCAAATAAAAAAGAAACTGTAATTGTAACAGAATGTATTAAAATTGTACTTCTCATGTCATTCGTGCCAAATAAATAAATATATGTAATCCCTAATCCCCCAGTTCTCAGGATATGATTTTATTTGGAGAAAAGGTTTTTAAAGTGTCAACGTAAAGTAAGTTTATATGATTAGGTACTAAGCCAATATGACTCTTCCTTTTGCTTTTGTTGTTTGTTTATTTGTTTAGGGGCACAGCCAGAGTACTCGAGACAAGACTTATTGCCAATGTTGTACTCACACATTATTCCTAGTTGTATCAGGTGACTATATGCATTATCAGAGATTGAACTCAGGTGTGTTTTGCAAGACAAAGGCCCCACCCACTGTGCTATCACACTGTTCTATTCTTTACTTTTTTAAAGGAATTAGGACAGTCACATAAAGATTGAACGATCATATTAGGACATAGCAAGATTTTCAAACACAATTAGAGTTCCTCCATATTAACACCTTGTTTTAGAATTCCAGCCTCCCACCTGAACTATGCTACTTAATCCTCCACAATCTAATGTTGTTTGAGCAGACTTATGTAGAACATATTTCTTTTCTTGCTTTAACAACTTTTACAATAATACTTCAAAGTTTGTGTTAGTATAGAAATCAGTGAAGATCTATTTTATAGCAAGGTAAAAATGTTCTAAATGATTCCTAATGCAAATATCCATTGTCTTTTAGGAAACATTTCCTAAAGCAAAGAACTTAAATAACCTCCACAATAATTTATTCTTACCAAATAACTGAAAAACATCATCTTGCTCTTTCTGACTTCGCAAACTCTGAGAGATTTAAAATGGACATAACACCTCATCCATTCCTGTATGTATTCTCTTTGTCTTCCCTTTAAGAAAGCAAAATCTATTATTTTCCTCCCCTTTAAATCTGTACTGGTCTATGACTTGCCTTTCCAGATAAAATACAGTAAATATTATAAGATAATAATTTTTTCAGAAGAGCTTAGACCTCAAGAAACACTGCTTCTTTGATTTTTGAATGCACATCCTGCTTGAACAGTAGTCATTGTCTTTTATAAAATAAAAGGTACATGTCTTCACCAACTTCATCAACTGAACCAACCATCAACTAATAGGCATTTAAAGCTGCCTTTGTAGCTATGTTCTCCTCTACTACCAAGCCAAAAATTATTTTAATTCACACCAATTTTATGCAGGCCAAAGGAAATACCTATTGAATTGTGGGTATGTGTGAAGTACTGAGTGAAAGTTATCACTCAATATTATTCTTGTAAAAGTTATAGATTAGGGGTTGGAGTGGTGGATCAAGTAGTAAGGTGGCTGCCTTGCCCACGCCAGCCTAGGATGAACCATAATTCAATTCCCTGCCATCTTATACTGTCCCCCCAAGCCAGGAGCTATTTCTGAGCACATGGTCAGGATTAACCCTGAGCATCACTGGGTGTGGTCCATAAACAAACAAAACAAACAAAAGTTACAGATTATACAGTAGAAAGACTATTATGCTTTCATCTGAAATATTTATTGAATGTCAGAAAAGTATGCTAGATATAAAATAAATATAGTTTATGAATTCAATTAGAATACTCATCTTTTTTTTTTTTTTTTTTAGTTTTTTTGGGTCACACCTGGCAGCACTCAGGGGTTACTCCTGGCTCTATGCTCAGAAATCACCCATGGCAGGCACAAGGGGCCATAAGTGATGCCGAGATTTGAACCCCCTTCCTTCTGCATGAAAGACAAACGCCTTATCTCCATGCTATCTCTCCAGCCCAGAATACTCATCTTTATCCTAAACCAAAGCAAGCATGATCATAAGTAGAATATTGGGATCAAATAAATAAAAGCTTGTATATTAATCTTAATGTACTATTTTATTTATTTTTAGAGTAATATACGGTATATTTATAAAGTGTTTCTAAAAACTGGAGGTACTATCTTTCCAGGGAATTTGAACTAGTCAGTGGAGTTTGGTAGCAGGCTACTGTGAAATATAAAGAAAAACTTTTGGTTTTGTACACTTCATCGAGGTTTTTGTCTGAGCAGAAGAGGTAGTGTAGGAAGAAAACACTAGTCTCTCTAACCACAGCACCCTATCACACCCCTCATCAAAGTACCAGTGGTATATCTCTACCATAGACAATTGGACAACAAATTATCTCTATTTCTCTGTTGACCTCAGTTATATTAGACTGTAATGATTCACTTTCATTCAACAATATTGTCTATTCTTTTGCTATTGTTGTCTTTATCTTTGTTGTTATTTTGGGGGACTTTCTGGGTGTTTTTTT
>PVKC010041016.1:0-12224 GCA_004027635.1 Crocidura indochinensis | reverse complement strand
CCCAGTGTTCGTAGTGGGCTGGTGAGGCCTTTCTCAGCTCAGCCTGGCTCCTGCTGCCCTTTATGCCCAAGGTCTGAAAGCTGCAGGGTAACACCGGAGAAACTCCCACAGCGGTCAGATGAGGTTCCAGGAGTCAGCCATGCACACCACCTCACATGGCCTCCATACTAAGCCTTTTCCTAGCAGCTTCTTCTCTACTTTCTCTGGCACTCTCAGCCTCTGTCTCCCTTTCAGGAGCTTTTTCCAGGCTTCCTAGCTGACTGACTCCCTTTGCTGAAGCTACTGCTGGGTGAATTTTTGAACCTCATTATTGTGCGATGAAAGAAATTGAACTATGGGGCCCGGGAGATAGCATGGAGGTAAGGCGTTTGCCTTTCATGCAAAAGGTCATCGGTTCGAATCCCGGTGCCCCATATGGTTCCCCGTGCCTGCCAGGAGCAATTTCTGAGCATGGAGCCAGGAGTAACCCCTGAGCGCTGCCGGGTGTGACCCAAAAACCAAAAAAAAAAAAAAAAAAAAAAAAAGAAATTGAACTATATGAGGGTTGAAGGTCTAGTGCAGGGGTCAAGATGCTTGCAGTCAACAATGATTCAGTCCCTGCACCATAATTGATCCCCCAGGGATTTCCAGGAGTGGCCTTTTTTTTAATGAAGACAAAAAACAAATAATAAACTAATAAAGTTATTAGTGAACAGAGCAAAATAAAAAGAAAGCTAGATCTCAGCACGCTTCTTTGGCCATCTCCTCAAGGTATGTTGTGTTTTGAGGTGGCAAAATTTGTTCTCTGAATGCTGAGAAGTTTACTGTTCATTAGTCACCATTTCTTCAAATACAGGGCTTCTAACTTGTGTCTCCTCTTGTGTGCATTGAGAATTGATGTCTTACTGAAACCTTGTCCAAAGTCCCTGCACATAGATGGGCGGGTCCCTGAAGCTTCGCCCAAACTCCCTGCAAATATGGAGCTTTTCCCTTCTGTGTTTCCTCTTATCTCTAATGAGACTGCCTCACCCACACTCACTGCAAACATAAGGCTTTTTTAACTGTGTTTGTCATCTGGTGTGTCGTGAGTTGTGAACGCTAACTGAAGCCTCACCCACACTCTGCAAACATGGAGCTTCTTCCTTATGTGTGCCTCTGTGTATGATAAGTGACCTCTGAAGGAAACCACACCCATACTTAGCTGCACACATGGGGCTTCTCTTCAGAGGCAACCCTTAAGCACTACCTACCATGACCCCAAAACAAAAAGCTTACCATGTTTTTATTTTCCTTCAGGTTGAGCAGTTAGTCAATAAAACATCCGAGCTTGATGTGTCTGAAAGCAAAACAAGAAGTGGAAAAATATTTCAGAATAAAGTGGTAAATTTCTCTCTAGATTTGCTTCCATTCTGACCTCTGGTTTTCCTCTGTTCATTTTTTATTTAAAAATAAAAAAGCTGGGGGCCGGGCGGTGGCGCTGGAGGTAAGGTGCCTGCGCTAACCTAGGATGAACTGCGGTTCGATCCCCCTGTTCCCCATATGGTCCCCGGTACCTGCCAGGAGCGACTTCTGAGCGAATAGCCAGGAGTAACCCCTGAGCATCACCGGGTGTGGCCCAAAAACCAAAAAAAAATAAATAAATAAAATAAAAATAAAATAAAAAAGCTATTGGGGGCGCAGAGAGATAGCACAGCAATAGGACGTTTGTCTCTTGCACGCAAGCTGATCCAGGACAAATGGTGGTTCGAATCCCGGCATCCCATATGGTCCCCCATGCCTGCCGATTTCTGAGTGAAGAGGCAGGAGCAACCGCTGAGCCTGCCAGGTGTGACAGGCACAAGGGACAAGGTGGATAGCACAGGGGGTGAAAGTGCCTATTTTGCATGTCTGGGTGGCCCAATTTGATCCCAGGACTTTATCCCTCTTCTCACTCCCACCACCATTACTACTAAGGTCAGTGAGTAGCCCTACTGGCCCACGGAACTGCTGGGGTGGCCCTGGTGATCCCTAACAGCACAGGTTCCAAGCTGCAAGCCATTCTCAGGCCTGTTGGAGGAGCATAGGTTGAGAATGGCCCCCTGGGCACCTAGACACCTTGGAAGCCCCCTCCCTCACTTCTAAAGGTTCTTAGAAGTCTGTACCTGTCCAGATGGCAGGTGACTCGGAATGGGCTGGGGAAGGTGTGAGAGATAGAGTGTGGAAACAGTAATGATGGAAATTGATGTGGTTTTGGTGGAATTGGTGTTTATACCTAAAATAACTACGTCAGTTACCATTCTTTAAATTTAAAAAATTTAAAACAAAATGTTAATAGGAGCCAGAGTGATACCACAAAGGGTACAGAGTTTGTCTTGCTTGCTGCTGACTCAGACTCGATCCATGGCATTCCATAGAGTCCCCCAAGCCTCTCGGGGTGATTTCTGAGCACAGAGCCAGGAGTAATGCTTAAATGCCACCGGAGGTGGCTCAAAACATGAACAAAGTCGGGGCCCGGGAGATAGCATGGAGGTAAGGCATTTGCCTTTCATGCAAAAGGTCATCGGTTCGAATCCCGGTGTCCCATATGGTCCCCTGTGCCTGCCAGGAGCAATTTCTGAGCATGGAGCCAGGAGTAACCCCTGAGCACTGCCGGGTGTGACCCAAAAACAAAAAACAAAACAAAACAAAAAAAACATGAACAAAGTCAAAATGTTCTTAGGAGAGCCTAGAAAATAACCCAAAGGACTGGATCATATGCTTTGCACTTGTGAGCCCTTGTGTTTGAACCTGAAGCACCAAAACAGGAAAAGTTCTTGAGCACTGATGGCTATTGTCCAAAGACCCCCCCCCCAATGCTATTAGGCAAAGTGGGGGTATAAGAGCACAATGGTAGAGTGCATGCACTCAGAAATTACTCCTGGCAGGCTCAGGAAACCATATGGGGTGCTGAGGATCAAATCCAGGTCTGTTGCATGCAAGGTAAATGCCATACCTGCTGTGTTATCACTCTGGCCCCTGAATTGCGTGCTCTTAAATGGTTAAGTTGAATTATGTCCTGATAAAACTTTTTAAATATAAGACTGTATATCAGGGGTCTCAAACTCAATTTACCTGGGGGCCGTAGGAGGCAAAGTTGGGGTGAGGCAGGGTTGCATAAGGGATTTCACAAAAACAAAAGAAACAGTGGGCAGGAGCAGCGGAAATGAAGTCTGTACTAGGTGCAAAGTATTTGCAATTATTTGCATACCGAATATTCGCAATAAAAAATCGCATTAGTAAGAAAAAAATCGCATTAAACATTTGCATACCCTGAACGGAACTGCTCGGGTATACGAATGTTTAATGTGATTTTTTTCTTACTAATGCGATTTTTATCGCGATTATTCGGTAGGCGAATAATCGCAAATACTGTGATATTTGAAGGCTGGCTGCGGGCCACAAAATGTTGTACAGAGGGCCACAAACGGCCCACGGGCCGCGAGTTTGAGACCCGTGCTGTATATGATTGGAAAAGAAGAGCTGGTTGCTCTTTGAAAAAATACCTTTTTTTGTTTGTTTGGGGCCACATCCAGCGGCATTTAACCCAATAGCATATGGTGGTTACTCCAGGTTCTATGCTCAGAAATTGCTCCTGGCAGGCTCGAGGACCACATGGGAAACTGGGGATCGAACCTGAGTCGGCTGTGTGCAAAGCAAGTGTGTAAGCGATAGCTCTGGCTCCTTGAAAAATAATCTTATTGACAATCATTCTTCCTCTGTGAAGGTTAATAGAAGTCAACCAGTAAAAGCCAAAGAAAGTCGGAAGAGACCTCGTGAATCTGAAAAACCTGTAAGTCTTATAAATAACACATGAGATGAATAACATGGCAAGTGTCAGATCATCATTACTGTAGATTAAATTATAAATATTGAGGGGCTGGAGCAGTGGTGCAGGCATTAAGGCTAATCTAGGAGGGATTGCCATTCGATCCCTCATATGGTCCCCCAAGCCAGGAGCGATTTCTGAGTGATTTCTGAGAGCATAACCAGTAACCCCCCTGAGTCTCACTGGGTGTGCCTCCCCAAAAAGGAAAGGTGTGCCATGTGGTTTGTTCTGTTCTTCTAAATATATAAATATATGCTGAAATGAATAAAAATGTGTGAGGTGGAGATGAATGGAATAAGATGATGAGTATACGAATACTAGGACCATTCAATGTATTTATTTTGGTTCTTGGTGGTCACACAACACAGTGCGCAGGGTTTATTCCTGGTTCTGCATGCAGGAATCATTCCTGGCAGGCTCGGGATTATATGGGACACTGAGGATCAACATGAGTTGGCTGCATGCAAGGCCAGTACCCTCCGCACTATACTATGACTCCAGCCCCAGGACCTTTTATTTATACAGAGTTAAAAAGGACACAAATTTGATTTGAGGTTTTTTGTTTATAAGTTTGCTTGTTTTTTTTTTTCTTGGTTTTTGGGTCACACCCGGCGGCGCTCGAGTTACTCCTGGCAGGCTCCGGGGACCATATGGGATGCCAGGATTCAAACCAGGGTCCATCATGTATTGGCTTCGTGCAAGGCAAATGCCCCACTGCTGTGATATCGCTCCAGCCCTAATTTGACCTTTTTAAAGATTAAACTTAAGTAGAAAGAATCTAAGTTACGGGACAGCGAGGTGGCGCTAGAGGTAAGGTGTCTGCCTTGCAAGCGCTAGCCAAGGAAAGATCACGACCGAGGTTCAATCTCCTAGAGTCCCGTCCCATATGGTCCCCCCCAAGTCAGGGGCAATTTCTTTTTTTTTTGTTTGTTTTGTTTTGGTTTTTGGGCCACACCCGGTGACGCTCAGGGGTTACTCCTGGATATGCGCTCAGAAGTCGCTCCTGGTAGGCACGGGGGACCATATGGGGAACCTGGGGATTGAACCGTGGTCCGTCCTAGGTTAGCGCAGGCACCTTACCTCCAGCGCCACTGCCCGGCCTCCAGGGGCAATTTCTGAGCGCTTAGCCAGGAGTAAACCCTGAGCATCAAAGGGATGTGGCCCGAAAAACCAAACAAACAAAAAAAAAAGACTAAGTTACCAAATTCCAATATTCCCCCAAATGAAAACAATTATCTTCTTTATACTTTAGGAAAACAAATTCTGCCTGACCAAAACCTTGGTTTTTATTTTATCAAATTAGCTCTTGTTTGATCACTTCTGAGATTCTCATTTCTTTTGCTCAGAATTATTTTTTTGTTTTACTTTGTTTTATTTTCTTTTTGCTTAGAATTATTATTAAGTTAAAATTGGAGAACTGAAAATCTAAACTTGTTAAAAATTAAGTGATATTGGGCCCGGAGAGATAGCACAGCGGTGTTTGCCTTGCAAGCAGCTGATCCAGAACCTAAGGTGGCTGGTTCGAATCCTGGTGTCCCATATGGTCCCCCGTGCCTGTCAGGAGCGATTTCTGAGCAGATAGCCAGAAGTAACCTCTGAGCACCGCCGGAAGTGGCCCAAAAACAAAACAAATCGAAAGAAAATAGAAATATAGTTTGGGCCCAGGAGATAGCATGGAGGTAAGGCGTTTGCCTTTCATGCAAAAGGTCATCGGTTCGAATCCCGGTGCCCCATATGGTCCCCCGTGCCTGCCAGGAACAATTTCTGAGCATGGAGCCAGGAGTAAAGCACTGCTGGGTGTGACCCAAAAACAAAAACAAAAACAAAAAAAATTAAGTGATAAATGGTATTCCCAAGAATAGTTTGTTGATACTTTTTTTTTTTTTGGTTTTTGAGCCACACCCCTTTGATGCTCAGGGATTACTCCTGCTAAGCGCTCAGAAATTGCCCCTGGCTTGGGGGGACCATATGGGACGCCGGGGGATGGAACTTCGGTCCTTCCTTGGCTAGTGCTAGACACCTTACCTCTAGTGCCACCTCGCAGGCCCCTGTTGATATGATTTTCTCTTTTTTGGGGGGGTCACACCCAGCAGTACTCAGGGGTTACTCCTGGCTCCATGCTCAGAAATTGCTCCTGGTAGGCACGGGGGACCTTATGGGGCACCGGGATTCGAACTGATGACCTTTTGCATGAAAGGCAAACGCCTTACCTCTGTGCTATCTCCCGGGCCCTGATACGATTTTCTTATGATGTCTTATGAAGGAAATGGAACCATGTGTCATCTCGTTATACATTAAGTTCTTTGATTTTTCACAATGTATTGAACTTTGATTTTTTTTCCTGTAAAACATTTATTTTATTATTATATGCTATAATATAGATAATATATAGATAACATTTATAATCCTTCATGCTTTTTTTCTGAAAAATTAAAGTTCAGTAACTTGGGTAATCTTGTTAGGCATTTTCCTAATTTGTCCTCCATTCACTCAAGTATCCATCAGGTGTTTAATTATCAGGCTTCTCTGAGGGTCAATAGAGACACTGCAACAAAGCATGATTTAAATCTCATAAAGTATAATCAGTTTCTCTATTTTCCATTCGTTAAAAATATTCCTTTTGGGGCCGGAGAGATAGCGAAGTGATAGAGCGTTTGCCTTTCAAGTGGCCCACGTTGGTTGGAATCCCGGTATCCTGTATGTCCCCCACGCCTGCCAGGAGCGATTTGTGAGCACGGAGCCAGGTGTGGCCCCTGAGCGCTGCCAGGTGTGACTCAAAAAAACAAAAACAAAAAAATCCCCTTTTGTTACCCAAGATATTTTACTATTTTAAGATTGTAATGTCTAATCTGTCTTTATATATAATTACTCTAGCAAATTTAATACCTGATGCTTCGCAGATACATATTTTCTGTCAGGCATCAGGTGTGCAAATGTGTCAACCATTGTTGCCTTTCAAGGAACCTGAGTTCTGTCTTAATAGAAAAACGTTGTGTTAGGTTTGACTTAAAAATAAAGGAAGCAGGGCCCAGGAGATAGCATGGAGGTAAGGCGTTTACCTTTCATGCAGAAGGTCATCGGTTTGGATCCCAGTGCCCCATATGGTCCCCCGTGCCTGCCAGGAGCAATTTCTGAGCATGGAGCCAGGAGTAACCCCTGAGCACTGCTGGGTGTGACCCAAAAACAAAAAAATAAATAAATAAATAAAGGAAGCGGGCCCGGGAGATAGCATGGAGGTAAGGCGTTTGCCTTTCATGCAAAAGGTCATCGGTTCGAATCCCGGTGCCCTATATGGTCCCCCGTGCCTGCCAAGAGCAATTTCTGAGCATGGAGCCAGGAGTAACCCCTGAGCACTGCCGGATGTGACCCAAAAACAAAACAAAAAAACATAATAATAAAAATAATAAAGGAAGGGTGTGCGGATAAAACTGTGGTAAAGACGTTGAAACAGAAAGCATCTCTTCTCAGTCGATGTTTTATTTTGACAGGTCCTTCATCTCTTGGATCCTCCTAGTCAAGAATCGGCGCCCAAAAGAAGAAAGTTTAGTGAACCGAAGGAAGATATCTGATTTTCTTCTCCCGTTTGCAGATGCGTCAACATTTAAACTCAAGAAGACCCTAGTATTGTTTACAACAGTGTTTTCCTGGCTCTTGAAATGTTTGTGGTTCTGAGTAGGACTCTTACCTCTGATACTGTTCTCTTTCACCTCATCTGAGTTGCGTGCGAGAGAGCTTTTGCTTTTCTGGCGTCCTTTTTTTTTTTTTTTTTTTTTCTATTTTTCTGGCCACATTCCGGCAGGCTACCGGGGATCCCCCGTGGGTCCGCTGTTACGCAAGGCCGACACCTCCCTTTCCTTCCCTGCCCTGCCGGCCGTGCTGCTCTGGCCCCGAGAGGGCTTCTGAAGGCAGGAGGACGTGTGCCAACAGTGTTTGGGTCCTGTTTGCTCCACATCTTGTCTGGGGTAGCTGACTTGAACGTCATCTGAGAAAGTGGGGCGCTGTTTTGATGCTTTGCTCAAGGTTGATCTTTTGATCTCACTTGAAAATACCCACCCTCAAAGGGAGGCCTTGTGAAATGCTTTGTTCAAGAAAAGGCGGCTTTTTCGGAAACGTGATTATCTTGGTAATAAATGCAGTGAAATGCACTTTGTGCTTGTCGAAGTGGCTGTCATTGTGTCGTTCAACTATGGCTGTCAACGATTTGCTAGAATCAAATTGGATGTCCAAGCTAGATGGATGCCGCCGGCGTTTGGGGCGTTCGGGAGGCCGAATGAAGCGCCGCTCCGCGTCCAGACTGAAGGGCATTTTGGGCGGCCGCTCGGTGCCGAGCCGAGCACCGCGTCCACGCACGCGCGAACCTTGCGAGCCGCCCCGTCCGTCAGCGCCGAGCCCACCCGCGAACGCGAAAGGTGCGAGACTCTGGTCGGGCCTTTCCGGGAGTCCTGCCCCCAGTCGGACGGAGCCTCCGCCGCTCGGCTCGGCTCGGCCGGGCGCGCGCTCCGTCCTGCGCCCCGATTGGCCGGCGTCCGCGTCGCTCCACGCTCCCTCGGTTCCCTAATGGTCGAGCGGCCTCTGGGCCTGCCCCTCCCTCGGGGTGAGTTTGCCTGGCGCGCGCACAATAGCCGGGGGCGGGGCGGGTGGGGACGGGACGCAGCCGCCTTCCGGCGCCCGGATTGGCCGAGCTCGGCCCCGGCGGCTCCTGATTGGCCCGGGGGTGGGCGGGAGGAGGAGCCATCAAGGTAGGTTGCCCGGGCCGAGGGGGAGGAAGCTGAGGTGGAGTTCCTCCTCTCCATGGCCGGCCGGGCAGTTGGTGGGTCTCCTCGGGGCGGCCGAGCGCTCTTCCTCCTGGCACGGCCGTGGGAGGCATGAGGGGCGGCCAGCGGCTCCCTGGAGGAGAGTGCCCGACCCGACACCTCCCCGCGTCTCTCCCGGGCCCAGGAGCAGCCGCAGCAGCAGGTAAGGAAGAAAGGGAGGCATGCAGGAGCCAGGGGGCGTCGCACAGACCACCCGAGCCCTTTGGCGATTCATTGGTGCGGAAAGTCGCTTTTCTTTCCTGTCTTCTTCATCTATTTATTATTCGCCATGGATTCAGTGTCGCCGAGGACCTCAAATCCTGAAATCTTTGCTCAAAAAAAAAAATCGAAAACAAAAGAGGATTCTTAACCGGTACGCACCTAACGGGGATGAATTCCTCGCGGAAAACGCATCTCTTCCCACTTCTTCCCTTCAGATGGAAGGTCTTGGGTTGGCTTAGGAGATAATGACACCTCGTCCAGGGGCCACTCGGTCAGGGTCCCTCAGCACTCTTCTCTTCCTCCTCCACGTCCCAACTCTCCACCCAAAGTTGCGTCCGACGCTTCAGCCTCCCTCGACGGAGAGCAGAGCTCTGGAAATCACTCGATTCGCAGTTCTGGTCTCGATGCAAGTTCCCCTTTATCGAGACAGAGCTGTCAAGCAGTGACGACGCCAAAGACAGGGTGCCCATTGCTACGGAGACCAGAAAAGTACCCAAGAAGATGGCCTCTCCACCCTCGAGAAGTTGGACGGTTGACAGGCAAGCCCTCCCCAAAAGAAAGACTGATAGAAGACGGACTTTTGAGGAAGTATGAAGTCTAGTGAAAGGAGAGTCGAGGGAGGAAGCCATAGGACACGCCAGGCATGGAGAAGGTGATTGCCTTGAGGGTGGCTCTCCCACGGGCCTGAGGAGTGGTAGGATTGAGACCGAGATGGGAGAAGGAGAGAACTTCAGCTTGTAGGAAGGAAGGCCTGCGAAGTCTGACAAGTGGTTGGACTCTGCAACGTGGAGTAATGGGAAATACTTCCAGAAGGTAGAATGGAAACCAGTGGCAGGGGTTCTTGAACTCATTCTTTCCCTCTTAAAAGTGTATCCACTAATTATTGATGAAAAGTAGGGATTTATAGAGGGTCGGACAGATAGCACAGCACTGGGGCGTTGTTTGCCTCGAATACAGCTGATCCAGAAGGGACTGGTGGCTCGAATCCCACGTTCGTTCCATATGGTCCCCCAGCCTGCCAGGGGCGATTGATAGATTTCTGAAAGTATATGAACTTTAAACATCACGAAATATAGTTCAAGTTCCTGACTAGATTTAAAACAACTTTGGCGTAGAAAAGGGTTTGTGCTTTAATTTTTTTTGTAATTGGAAAAATGCTAATTTGGAGGGAGTGGACTACTGGCTCTGCTCAGGGGACTATTTAAGTGCCTGGGTCAGCCACATGTAAGTTCTGGGTCACACCTGGAAGTGCTCAGGAGTTAATTCTGCCTCTGTTCTCAGAAATCACTCCTGGCAGGCTCAGGGGGACCATTTGGGATAAAGGGGTTTGAACCTGGGTCAGGCATGTGCTATCCCCCTTCTCCACTCCTACTTCTTTTCTTCTCTATACTCTGGAACCGGAAGTGTTCTAGACAGCCCCCCATATAAACCATCACATTGCATCGTGCAGTTATTCTAAATACCACATATAAGTGATATTCTGTATTTATCCTTCTGGCTTACTTCATTTTACATAATATTTTCTAATTCATCCGTTTTGCAGCAAATTGCATGACTAAATCATTTGTTAGAGCTATGTTGTATTCCACTGTATTTGTGCTCCACATCTTTATGATCTACTCATGTGTTGTTGATGAGTAATACTGTGTGCGTATGCCCTTTTGTTTTTTTGTTTTTTGTGTGGTTTTTGGGTCACACTCGGCAGTGCTCAGGGATTATTCCTGGCTCCATGCTCAGAAATTGCTCCTGGCAGGCACGGGGGACCATATGGAGCACGGGGATTCGAACCGATGACCTTTTGCATGAAAGGCAAACACCTTACCTCCATGCTATCTCCCGGCCCCCGCGTATGCCCTTTTGAATGAATGCTTTTCAGTCCTGCAGATGAGTTGTTAGGATCTTGAAAGGGAATGTTAGAACATACTTATGTTTATTTTCTTACTTTATATTTGTTTTATTATGTACTACTGAAAGTATATAGAAATAACGTAGAAATTATTTAATATTTGGGGCTATGAGCTGATCATTGCTGTTTCATGTAACTTGGTTGGTGCATTTTGTGAAAGAAGAGTAACAATGATGAACATAAACTCCTGAGTTATTTGTTAGGCTCAAGAAATCTGAAGACTCAAAGAGGGGCCGGAGAGATAGCATGGAGGTAAGGCGTTTGCCTTTCATGCAGAAGGTCATTGTTCAAATCCCGTTGTCCCATATGATCCCCCATGCCTGCCAGGGGCTATTTCTGAGTAGATAGTGGGAGTAACCCCTGAGCACCATGGGGTGTGGCCACGCCCCCCCCAAAGAAGACTTAAAGAGAAAATTATTTTTATTTACCTTTACTGATTTGACTTCTGTGGAGTCTAAGCCATAACTTTAGGAAAGTTACTATGTTACCCCCATATTTTTTGTTAAATTTTTGTGTTTACTTGGTTAGGGGTCACACCTGGTGGTGGTACTCAGGGATTACTCCTGACAGTACTCTAGAGATTACTCCTGACAGTACTCTATGGTATGTTGAGGATGGATGGAATTCCAGTCACTCTTGGGCAAGGCAAGCACCTAACCCACTGTTCATCACTCCAGCCCATGTTAAACTGTTTTAGCAAAAAAAAGTTTTTCTGGTCTGTTACTCTTTATTTTCTCTTAAGTTTGAGAATATTTCTTGTTTGCATTTTTAGTGTGCACGTATAAATGTGTTTTTTTTTAAAGACCTTTTCCGTCACCCTTGCATCTCTAGAAACAGGTGAGAATGACCACTTTAACTCACCGTGCCCGTCGCATTGAAGTCGGCAAGAATTCTGAAAAGAAGGTGGAAAGTGAGGAGGACACCAATCAAGACCGAAGTCCAGAAAATGAAGACTCTGGAGACTCGAAGGATATCCGCCTCACCCTCATGGAAGAAGTCTTACTCCTGGGACTAAAAGATAAAGAGGTAATGCAGCTAGGTTGCTAGGCTCTCACCGTTAAGTGTTGTTCTCTTCTAGGAATTAATCTAACAAGTATTTTAATTAATACTAAATGAACTAGCTGAGGGGGAAAGGGACATGGAAGAACGGCAGATATTTAAAGGATGAAAATACAGATGTCAAATCACTTGAAATGTAAAATGACTCCAGAATTTTAGAGGTTACGAATGCGGATGTAACACAAGATAAACCTTTTGTATTTGTAGTTTCCCAGGTGAGATTTATAGTGAGAACAACTGTGGCGTGCCTGGGGGGAGGGGCTTTAAAATGAAAAAACGGACCAGAGGGGCCGGGCGGTGACGCTGAAGGTAAGGTGCTTGCCTTACCGTGCTAGCCTTGGACGAACCGCGGTTCGATCCCCCGTGCCCCATATGGTCCCCCAGGCCAGCCAGGGGCAACTTCTGAGCGCATAGCCAGGAG
>PVKC010041015.1:0-12212 GCA_004027635.1 Crocidura indochinensis | reverse complement strand
TGTGTGTGTACGCAGACACACACACTCTCACTCACACTCTCCTTCAGGGACCTGGCACAAAACTTGACTAAAAGGGCTGAGTTATATAGTTGCAGATGAATATAATTTGCTTATTGTGAATTTCAGATTCATTCCATACTCATTTTATCTTACCAAAATCTTATTAAGAAGTTATGCTTCTAACCACGATATAAGGAGCTTTATAGGCATAGTATTTGTTCTGCAACCTAACTGGTAGAAACTGTCTTTTAAAAACAACCACTTGAAGTCTCTGAAGGTAGGCCTAAGAGTCACATGCTAATATGAAGAACAGTGAGTTTAAGAGAACCTTCAAGACTCAAAAAGAAAAATGAAAAATAGGAAGGGACCTGTTCCCTTCCCCCGATAAACTGAGTAATATCACAACTGTCCTTCATATTGATGTACCCAAGAAATCAGAACTCCCACTTTCCTTAGCTCGGTTGAAGGACTTTTTACCAGATAGGAACAGGAAGACATGAGCATCTCTCATTCTCTCTCAATTGTCTGTTGTTGACAATAAATTCTAGGTGAGGGGCTGGAGAGATGGCACAGCATTAGGGCATTTGCCTTGCACATGACCTACCCGGGTCGAACCCGGGTTTAATTTCCGGCGTCCCATGTGGTCCCCTGAACCTATCAGGAATGATTTCTCAGTGCAGAGACAGGAGTGGCCCCTGAGCACCACTGGGTGTGACCCCAAAAATAAATAAATAAAGTCATCTTAAAAAAATAAATTCTAGGTGAGAGATACTAAAACTTAGGTGGTAGTTTCTTCCTTTCACTTAAACTCCAGTAACAGAACAAAAAGCTTCATTGATTATGGCCTCTTTGAAATTAGTGGATACTAGCCTACCAAGATGCATGCCACTGATTCTGCTTCCACCCACCCTCAGGTCAGAATAATGCTCTGGGGAAGAACTTTATAGCTACTCCGAATCTCATCTGAAAGGAACCACTACATTTGCCACAAGTGTGGAAAAGTTCTTAACCAAAAGTGAAGTAAAGTTCCTGACTGTGGTGGAGAGAATGAAACAGCTATGAGGAACCCTCTTATAGTTAGAACAAATCTTAGAGTTTGACCTTACTAACTTATCCCTATTATTCTAATAGATAGGTCGTAGAGTAGTTTATGCCCCAGGACATTGTTAAGGACCGTAGAGTAATCAGCTGGCAATTGGTAGAGCTTAACTGCTCATTGTGGCCTGGCAAGGAGCCCAAAGTTTTATTTATTTGGCATGCCAAAGTTTTATTCTAAAGTTGCTATGAACACACCCAAGAGGAGCAGTTCCTCTACAGAGCAACATACCAGTATGTATTTCAAACTGACCCTATTACTGTGTAAAATTGACTATCTGGTCTGGATATATAGTACAGCAGTTAGAGTTCTTGCCTCACATACAGTCTCCCACATTGCATACAGTCCCCAGACCACTTTCTAGGAGTGGTCTCTGAAAGCCTTGATGAATAAACCCTAGCATAGCTGGGTCTGGTTCCCAAACCAAAAAAAGGCAAAATAAAATTTAATTATAGATCAGACCTAAATGTAAGAGCTTTAAATATAAAGCTCACAAAAATGTGGTCAATCTTAATGACTTGATTTGGCAGTGATTTTTTTTTTTTTTTTGGTTTTTGAGTCACACCCAGCAGCACTCAGGGGTTACTCCTGGCTCTATGCTCAGAAATCACCCCTGGCAGGCACAGGGGACCATATGGACCTTACCTCCAGGCTATCTCTCCGGCTCCAGCAGTGAATTCTTATCTACGACACCAAACAACCAGCAGCACCAAAAATCTAAACAAATTGGACTTCATCAGAGTTCAATTTTGTGTTTCAAAGGGTCTGTCAGTAAAGAGAAACTACCGGCAGAATGATAGACAATATTTACTAGTCGTATCTGAAAAGAGATGTAGAATACACAAGCTATTCAATAATAAAGACTTCCTAAAAATAAAAATAAAAAGACAACTCAAATTAAAAATCCTTTGTAGAAGCTAGGGAGAAAGCGCAATGGGCTGAAGCTATTGCTTTGTGTATAGGAGTCCTGAGTTTAATCCCAGCACCATATGGTTAGCCTAAGCACCATCAGGACCAGCCCTTAAATGCCCCGTGGCCTTTGAGTATCACCAGGTGTGTATGGGGGTGGGGGGTGGGGGAGGCCGGACAGGACTGACAGCCTGAGAGATAAAACTCGCATAAAGTGAGTTTCTGTTTTATCCCCAACACTGCATATAGACACCCAAGATTGCAAAGGGTGATTCCGAGCACCCATTGGTGTGACCCAAGTATTTCCTTCTCCCTGCAAAAAATTCCTTTACAAAGGATCTAATTAGATATTTCCCCCAAAAGATAGATAAATGGCCAATAAAAACATAGATATTTGGCATTGCTAAATCATTGGGAAAATGTGAATCAAAGCTGTAATGAGTTATTAGTTCACACTCCCTTTTGTGGTTGGAATCCAAAATGTTAGATAAAAGATTGAAAAGATAGTGCTGGAGGCCCAATTTGATCCCTGCCACCATATGGTTCCATGAACACCACTAGGAGTAGCCCCCAAACACAGAGTTTGAATTAACCTTTTAACATCTCCAGGTATGGCCTAATTGCCCTCCCTCTCAGAGGAAAATAAAGTTAGCAAGGATGTGGAGAAATGAAAATCCTCTTGTGTTATTGGAAATGTTAAATAGTGATGAAGCCACTTTGGAAAATATTTTGGCAGTTCTTCAAATAGATAAACTGTTACCATATGTCCCAACATTTGAGAAATGAAGATTAAATTCACAGGAAAAACTTGAATGTGAACATCCATAACAGCATTATTCATAAAATGAAGTTTGGTCTATTAACTTGTGAGTGAATAAAACAACAGCACAATGGAATATTATTGGCAAAATAAGGAATAGGTGCTGCAACACTAATGAATATTAGTGTCATTGGACAAAAGCATGATGCTGAGTGAAAGAAGCCAGGCAAAAAGGGCCACATAAAGCACAATTTCATTCACACTGATTGTAGTGACACCATTATATTAATAAGTGCTTGAGGGCTGGAGAAAGTAAAGGGGAGTTACTGCTAGTGGGCCGATAAGGATCTTCTAAATTAGATAGTAATGATGGCTGTACAGTGAATAAAAACCAAATACACATTTTTTTTGGGTCACACCCGGCAGCACTTGGATTACTCTTGGCTCTGTGCTCAGAAATTGCTCCTGGCAGGCAATGGGGACCATGTGGGATGCTGGGATTTGAATCACCTTCCGTCCTAGATCAGCTGTTTGCAAGGCAAATGCCCTACAGCTGTGCTATCTCTCTGGCCCCAATTATACATTTTTAAAGGATGAATCTTAAGAGTATGAGAATTATATCTTAATAAAGTGTATATATCGATAACATGTCCAATATTGTTCTAAGCACTGTACAAATATTAACACATTAAATCCTCACATATAGAGGTACCATTATTATGCTTGTTCATTGTTATATGGCTTATCATTAAGTCATATAAATATTACTTCAATTATTAAAATGTGAGGGCATAATTCATGCCTAAATAGCCCATATGCTACCATTCATTAATAATTTAATTGACCTGTTATATAGTTTATGAATGGATTCTATTCATTTTCAGATTTCAGGCACCCAAAATTTGAGACTTGATGTAGAGCATAGACTAAGCTTTGACACTGAACTAATTATTGGCATTGACAGGAAACAGAAGAGTTTCCAGTGTTATGCTTTTCAGTGTAAGTGACTAGATAGTATGATGGAGAATATCTCGTGTCATTTCTCCTGTTGACTGTACTTACTCTAAAGGAGTTAGGCACACTGCAAACTTTCTGTGTGTAAATACTTTAGATTTTCTTTTTCTTTTTTCCTTTGCTTTTGCTAAAAATTTAAGATTTACTTTTATCAGAAGTTATTTTTTTCCTTAAAATTTGATATGTGTTGAAAGTGAAATAGAGAATTTGTACTTCCATTAGTAAGTGGTTGGCTGGTCAGGCATTTCCATTATTTTTGATATTTCCATTTATAGATGAACAACCAGGGGATCCATTTACTTTTTTGTTTATTTTTGAGCCACATCCCGCAGTGCTTAGGGCTTACTCCTGGCTCTCCACTAAGGGATCACTTCTGGTGAGGCTGGTCCTGGACATTGGTCCTTGGGTCAGCTGTGTGTGTGCAAGTTATGCACCTTACCTGCTGTACTATTTTTCAGCCAGGGGTTGAGTTGCCTAACATTATAATGAGAGGAAAAGCTGGTACTCAAATCAGGTTCTTAGTTTCCTTCTATTGATCTTTTTTTTTTTTTTTTGGTTTTTGGGCCACACCCGGTGATACTCAGGGGTTACTCCTGGCTATTGGCTCAGAAGTCGCTCCTGGCAGGCACGGGGGACCATATGGGGAACCCGGGGATCGAACCGTGGTCCGTCCTAGGTTAGCGCAGGCACCTTATCTCCAGCGCCACCACCCGGCCCCCCTATTGATCATTTTTTACAAGATCTTCTTTTCAGAAAATTATAGTTTTGGTGTGAAACCCATAATGTCTTCCAGTACTGTATTTCTTCCTATGGAGAAATCTTGTACCAAGCATTATAGCATTTTGAATAATTTCAATAGAAAGCTTGTAGTTGCTTTGCTTTATTTGAAAGTAAACTTCAAATCGGCTTTGCATCTTTTTACTTTATTGATATTCCTCCCTACCTCTGTTTTTACCCATCATTTGGTTTGCCGTTCTATCTGCTTTCTATCCTTTGTTGTTGTTTTTTTTCTTCCCCTACTTACTATCCAGCACTCATGTTTATCAAGAAGCTTTCTTCTCTGTGACTGGAGAGGTAGCTCAGAGGTCTCACTTGCCTTGCACACAGCCAACTCTGGTTTGATTCCTGGCATCCCATATGATTCCTGGCATCCCTGAGCACTGCCAGGAATAATTCTTGAATGCAGAGTCAGGAACTAATTATCTCCGAGGATTACTGGGTGTGGCCCCAAAACAAAGTATTTCTCTAGCTAAAACCTTTATAATTGATTCATCTAGTCTTTTAATACATAGTTCACATTGTTATGCTTTGGAAGATACATTTTTTATTTCATTAATTCACATTCAGTCCTAATAATACAAATGAGACAACTGCTTTTATAGGTCCCCACCCCAAATAGACTTCTTGTCACTCAGAATTAATTTCTCTTGAGTAGTTTAAATTCACATGTATTTAAATATTAAATTTGCTGTATTTTGAGTTGTGTACCTATATGTAGGGCTTTCTGTATTTGTTTTTGGTAATGGGCACTTTATATCATATAATCTATAAAATTAATACAAAATTTAGATACACTTATAACATCAGTGCTTTTCTTTCTAAAGTGACTTTGCCATTAAGAGGCAATAGAGATCAAAACATCTTAGCTTTATGCCTCAATAGTGTCCTTTCAGTATATCCTGATCTATTTGTACACTTAGCCATCTTTGTAATGTAATGTGCATTAGCTTCTGCTCTATCCCAAGCACTGTGCTAAAGATTTTTAAATTTATTATTTTATTTATTATTTACAAACCTTAGCTGTTGACTCTATTTTTAGAGCTGAGGAATGAGACACAAGTAATTTCGAGAAATTAACCCCAAGATTACTTAACCATAAAAGAATCGTATTGGTGCCCAGATGCTTTCTTTGCTTGAATTGTACTACTTACTGATAATTAATGTACATTGATAGACCTTGCAATATGGACCTTACACATATGTTATCTCGGATGCTGAATATATTAGCTATAACAATAATCCTGTGGCATAGTTCTATTTTAGGCATGAGGAAAGTGAGCCTCTGAAAGATTAATTGTCCCAAACTCAACTTTCAAAACTGTGGAGTTAAGAAATAGAAAAAAGAAGAGAGGAAAAAAACCCAAATAGTTTGTGTCTATGTTTTTTTTTGTTGTTGTTTTGTTTTTTGTTTTGCTATTAACACGAATGTGTTCGTCTTTGAAAATCTCTACAGTGGGGGCCGGAGCGATAGCATTTGCTTTGCATGCAGCCTACCTAGGTTCGATCCTTGGCATTCCATATGGTCCCCCAAGCCTGCCAGGAGCAATTTCTGAGCACAGAGCTAGATGTAACCTATAAGCACTGCTGGGTGTGGTCCAAAAAGGAAAAAGAAAAAAAAAGTGACAATTGACTCACTTAAACACCTTAGCTTCCCTCTTTTACATGTTCTCAGCTATTCTAAGCTGTGCAGACTCCTACAAACTAGGCAGTTTAAATAAAAATAAATAAGGCCATAGTAGATAGTATTGGGGTTAAGGTGCTTACCTTGCATACCTTCAGCTCTGTTTGATTTCCCGTACCACATATGGTTCCCAAAGCATTGTAAGGAGTGATCCCTTGACATAGCCTTTGTATCCACCCTCCTCCCCCAAACCCCTAACAAACAAAAATAATTTATATAATTTAGGAGAGTGGAAAATCCAAAATCAAGGTTGATTTCATTCTAAGGCCACCTCACTATGCATTTACTTGACCTCTTTTTATTTTATTAATAATTTTTTTTTTTTTTGATTTTTGGGTCACACCCGGCAGTACTCAGGGGTTACTCCTGACTCCATGCTCAGAAATTGCTCCTGGCAGGCATGGGGGACCATATGGGGCACCGAGATTCGAACCGATGACCTTTTGCATGAAAGGCAAATGCCTTACCTCCATGCTATCTCCCGGGCCCCTTTATTAAGAATTTTTATTGTGACCAAAGTGCGTTACAAATCTTTTACAGTAATATTTTAGGTACATAGCAACATTGAACCCAGGGCATTCCCACCACCAGTGTTGTCCTCCCTCTAGCCCTGTTCCCAGCATGCATCCCATATCCCCATCTTTTGCCCCCCAGGCTGCTAGTATAAGTGGTTCCCTCTGTATCTAGTTTGTTGTAGAATGGGTATCAATTCTGTTGTCGTTGGCTTTGGATTTGCTGTTAAAGATGATCTTTTTTTTTCTACTCAGTGTTCATAGAACTGTTCGGTCTTGGTACCATCCATTTCCCCCCTCAATTTATGAGGCAGAACAAGATGATACAAGTTATGTGGTTCTGTTTGAAGGGAAAGAAAAAAGAATAAGAAAAACAAAAGAAAAACAAAACAAAACAAAAAAACAAGCAAGAGCACCCTCCCAGTGCAAAAAACAAGGAAATCGGTAGGGGTCCATGTAGAGCAGGGGTCCTCAAACTTTTTAAACAGGGGCCCAGTTCACTGTCCCTCAGACAATTGGAGGGCCAGACTATATAGTAAAAACAAAAAATTACGAACAAATTCCTATGCACACTGCATACATCTTATTTTGATGTGAAGAAACAAAACGGGAACAAATACAATATGTGGCCCGCGGGCCGTAGTTTGAGGACCACTGATCTAGAGGGTTATAAATATCAATTTAAGAGAAGAAAGGGGGTAAGGAAGAAAAAAAAATCACAAAAAGACAAAAAATACAATAAAAATTAAGAAGAAAAAAAAAGAACAGGCAAATAAGAAAACAAAAACAAAACAAAACCAAAACTATAATAACCCCCCCCAAAAATCCAAAAAGCACCACCGCAATAAAGACAACAGCCAACCAATAATCATGAGCCCAAAATAAAAAGAAAAAAGAAAAGAAAAAGAAAAAAAATTGAGCTTTTTTTTTTTTGCCCCTCTTTTTCAAAGGCACAGTAAATATTGGGGAGATTAGAAAGGGAAGTCCCTTGGCCTAAGAGATACAGGGTTTCTCTGCCCTTGAAGCATACTGCCTAGGAATAAATAACTACAGACTTCGTATATGCTCTTTCACTCTCCCCTAGGTCTTTTTGTGGTATCTGGAAACTTTCTGCTTAGTTGTGGATGATAAAAATCAGGACTCTGTAACTAGAGATCTTGGTATTTGCCCAGGTCATAGGATGGAGTCTAGAATACAGTCTTTCTTTACGGTTTTACAAGTTCTGTTCCAACACTGTTGTTTTAATCAGTCTTCTGTAATTGGTGGTCCTGGTGTTTTCACCGATCCTAGGACAAAGCATAGGATAGTCTTTCAATATGTTCCAGAAGTTCTGCTCAGTTGCAGTTGTCTCAGTCAGACCTCTGGAATTAACATTCTTGATTGTTGTACAGATCATAGGGTCTTTCTTATTTTGACCTCTTCTTTTTTTTTTTTTTTTTTTTTTTTTTTTTTTTTTTTTTTTTTTTTTTTTTTTTTTTTGGTTTTGGGTCACACCCGGCAGTGCTCAGGGGTTACTCCTGGCTCCATGCTCAGAAATTGCTCCTGGCAGGCACGGGGGACCATATGGGGCACCAGGATTCGAACCGATGACCTTTTGCATGAAAGGCAAACGCCTTACCTCCATGCTATCTCCCGGGCCCCTGACCTCTTCTTTTTGAAGAGAAGAGCAATAGGGAGAACTATAAGTGAACTCATTCTGTGTTGTCTCACTTATCCAGTCAGATGAGTACACCACCTTCATGATCTCATTTAACCTAACTATCTCCCTCAAACCTCATCTTCATAAACCTTTTTCCTAGGGGTTAGACTTCTACATACCATCTCAGCAAAGGGACACAAGCATTCACCCATACCATCACTTTATCAGTAAGTCCCTATCTTCTATTCATGCCTGGGCTGGAGAACAGAGAACTAGAGATTCTGCTATGTAGAGAATAGTTCAGATTGAATCACTGGGTAGGTGATGTTACAGACATAGTAAAGACTTTTTTTAGTATATAGACTTAGATACATTGAAAACAGTAAAGAACCAGTTCTAGTTCAACCATCACAATATGAAGTGTATGTTGTTTTAGTAGAATGTTCATTTTCCAGCCTTGTTAGTATACTGACATGTATTTATTCTTCTATATTTACCAGTATATCAGCTTAAAATATTAAACCAGGTGTTAGTGAGGGAAACACTTTCTAAAATATTAAAAATAATAAAACTCAAGTTAAATTAGGAACAGAGTTGACTGGAACTGTATTTGAAGGGATATAAAAGTTGTTGTATGCACATTATCTGTTCTCTGTCAAGAAATGAAGGGTGGTTGATTGATTTTAAAACTATTTGGGGGGCGGAGAGATAACATAGAGGTCAGGTGTTTGCCTTGCATACAGAAAGTCAGTGGTTCGAATCCCGGCATCCCATATGCCAGGGGTGATTTCTGAGTGTAGAGCCAGGAGTAACCCCTGAGCACTACCGGGTGTGACCCAAAAACCAAAAAAAAAAAAAAAAAAAAAAAAAAGATAAAACTCTGATTTGCGGGCCAGAGAGATAGCACAGTGGTGAGCCATTTGCCTTGTTTGCGACAACCTGGGAGGGACCCTGTTTAATTCCCGGCATCCCATATGGTCCCTCAGTCTGCCAGGGGGGAATTTCTGAGTGTAGAGCCAAGAGCAAACCCCAAAACCAGCCAATCAATAATTCAATAAAATTTAAATAATAAAATAAAACTTTGATTTACACTGTTTTCCCCATCTATTAATTATTTGATGTTGCAATATTCCTTTCTCAGGATTTCTAATTAGTAAAAAATGAGCCAAACTGATTATTGTTATTCTGAACATTCTTTTTAGATTTTTTTTTTTTTTTTTTTGGTTTTTGTGTCACACCCAGCAGCGCTCAGGGGTTACTCCTGGCTCCATGCTCAGAAATTGCTCCTGGCAGGCACGGGGGACCATATGGGGCACCGGGATTCGAACCGATGGCCTTTTGCATGAAAGGCAAATGCCTTACCTCCATGCTATCTCCCGGGCCCCATTTTTAGATTTTTTTTTGACAGGACCACTGTAATATAGAACATAGCATGAAGGATTGTATTACAGAAAAATGTCCATATGTAAATAAAAAGAATCTAGATATGGGATTTAGGAATTGAGATAAAATCATTCACAGGAATAGTTTCATTAAGTAGAAAGGGAAAAATGGCACAGCCTTCTCCAATACTATAAGTAGAAACACCCCAAAAGAAAAAAAATACACTACTAATGTGTAATAGATAGATTTTATGTTAATTAACATATATTGACCCAACTGCGTGGTATTCATAAATTTTTTTTTTTGGTTTTTTTTTTGGGGGGGGCCACACCAGTGGCGCTCAGGGTTTACTCCTGGCTATATGCTCAGAAATTGTTTCTGGCTTGGGTTACCATATGGGACCATATGGGATGCCGGGGGATTGTACTTCAGTTCTTCCATTTGCAAGGCAAATGCCCTACCATTGCACCATCACTCCAGTCCATAAAACTTTATTTTTATCTATAATTAAAATGTGTCATCTTTCTTCATTCTTTATGATAATACCTTTTATAGTTATTTTTTTAATAAAAATTTTGAGTTTGTGAGACTGATAGCATTGTTCCAACCGTTAAGTAAGCTTACTTTAGAATTTAATCGTTTCTCTCTGTGTTGAGTGTACTTACATATGTATGTGTGTATGTGTATGCATCTGCACGTGTATGTATGCTCTGTATTCAGAGGGCAAAAGTTTAGAACTATCAGATTTAGGTGGCTGACCTTCAGCTCCACTTAGAACTAAAATTAGATCCCTGTGGAATATAGATCAAGTGACATCCATCAAAGGAGAGTGTAGGCATAACCTTGAGAGGCCAAAGAGAGATCTGAGGGATACAGCCTAAATTGCAAAATCCGTTTGACTTCTGATATTTTTATATTTTGCATTTTTATATTGTGATTTGCAATCCATTTTTTAATGCAGACACTTTTTTCTCTACCTCTCCTCCAAGAAATATTTTTGTGAATTAGTGGTTAAAGGATACAGTAAGATTGTTCTGTGATTTTAAGTATCCCTGGTACTTTGCAACCTCTCCCTGATGAATATGCATGGTCCTATTTTGAGAGCAAGGTCCTATTATTACAGGAATACTGTTTAATCTAAAAGAGTGCAAGTAAAGTTGATAATTCATATTGTGGGCAGAATGGGCAAAAAGACAAGGGGTGAGAGAATCCATTTTTATTAAAGAGAATGCGGGAGACTATAGAGATATATATAAAGATATAATATATGTAAATATATATGTAAACAATATAAAGATAGGTAAAGATAGGTAGAATACTCCTACTATATTAGAAGAACAGAAACATTCAAAGTAGTAAGTTTCAGAACCACGGGTGTATGTTTAAGGAGAGAAAAAGTCCTTATGTTTTCTTTAATAGGGCTATCTTCCCCAAATTACTTTTGGAGCATTCATTTTTGCTTTATTTTGTAATATTTTTTGAAATATTACAGAAGCATTCAGGTTACTTCTGGTAGGCTCAGGGAACTATATGGGATGTTGGGAATCAAACCCATTTTACCTGTGTGCAAGGCAAATACCCTATCTGCTGTGCTATCGCTCCAGCTCCAATTTTTGCTTTAATTTTTTTTATGATATCATTTGATAGTGAATGTAAAGAAAGTGGGACTGAGTCAAGTAAAAATCTTAATTCCTTTTCTTAAGGTAATTTGATGTGCTACTTCAGTTCTAACAGTTATTAACCTTTCTAGGAATAAATTTTCATATCTTTAAAATAAAGTATTCTTTAGTCCTGCATATGTTAGAAGGTTTTTTTTTGTTTCTTTTTAAGGATTTTTATGGTGAGAGAAATGAAATAATTAGGGTTTCTGTTTGTTTTGTGGGCAGGAGTGTTGGACCACACCTGGCAATGCTGGAGTAGAAAGTGGGGTCATAATTGTTGTCAGATACGTCAGATTGTTATAATTGTCATAACTGTTGTCAGATTTCATATATGCAATTCTGGGGGGTTGAACTAAGGTCACTGCATGCAAGACAAGTGCCTTAATTCCTGGACTATCTTATTAGCCCTCTGGGAGGAAAATCAATTTTAGAAAATTAAACAGATAAAACTTTCCATAGTATAACTGGGAAACTTTAATAATAATGATGCTTTTCAAATTTCCTGACTTTTATAGAATCTTTTTTGTACTACTGGTGTTTGTTAATATTAACTGTAGTGCCTTCTAATACTGAACTTTCTGATAATGAAAATTGCACTTAATTTGTTTGGCTCTTTGGCTCTTTACTTGTGTAATTACTGCAGACATACTGCCAGATTGAATGCAGTGCAGTACAAAATGTGTATCTGTCCCCTTTGCCAGCTTGAACTGGAATGTTAGGGCATTTTTCTATTTATTTCTTATAAATTAAATATATTAGGCTTGTCCTTCACATTAT
>PVKC010041014.1:0-12227 GCA_004027635.1 Crocidura indochinensis | reverse complement strand
AACCAGAAACAGAGGGAGTCACTCAATTTAGAAGTCCCTGGGGAGAGGGTGGAGGATATAGGAGACAGAATGGGAATGGAGGTGGAGGGAGGACAACTTGGTGATGGGAATTCCCCTGATTCAATGTTTATTTGTAAATGGAATATTACTGTGAATATCATGTAAACCACTATGATTAAAATAAAATTAAAAAAAAATAAATAAATTTAGTTTCTATAAGGCTCCCTATCCAGAATGGATCAAGGGAGAAATCTTACAAAATACTGGTAGCAAAATAACTTATTTGCCACCTAAAGAGTAAGAAAAGACACTTTTATATATATCAATTAATTTGTGAATGATAGACTAATGATATGGCTAAATCTGAACTCATATAGACACATTGAGGTAAAAATTAACATATGTAAACTTGGGGAATCTCCATCTAGAACATTTCTAATAAAAATATCAGAAATATATCTCATAGCTTCTTATCCTAGTATTTCATTGCTAACACATGGATTTCTGCTATACTGACATTTTCCAAGTTCAACTTAAACTCCTTGACTATAAAGTATCTTTTATTTTGGTCAAATTTCTCTGGATTAATTTAAAGTTTTTGTTTGATAATCAATTAAATGTTTATTATAGACAATTGACTTTCATATATTTTTTCAAAAAATAACTTTTATGAAGTTTTATGAATATAACTAGTCTTAGTTAATAGAATAAATTATTTAATATGTCTAATATTTAAATTTAGAAAGATTTGAAAAACTGATGTGAATTTGGAAAGAGGTTGGTCTTTGTAGTAGAGAGTTCAATAAATCTCTGATGTTCAACAGAGACTATAACTTAAGATTCGTTTCCTTTAATCATTAGTATAAGAATTTGTAATTTGGGGCCGGGCAGTGGCGCTGGAGATAAGGTGCCTGCGCTAACCTAGGACGGACCGCGGTTCGATCCCCCGGTTCCCTATATGGTCCCCCATGCCTGCCAGGAGCAATTTCTGAGCATGGAGCCAGGAGTAACACCTGAGCATTGCCAGGTGTGACCCAAAAACCAAAAAAAAAATTGTAATTTGAACGATTTTCTTCTTAAGTACTTTAAACTTGTTTCATTAAGACATATTTTATTTTAGACATTACAACAATTCTTTGTGAGTAAAAAAATAGTTATCTGTTCAAAAGTGCAAGTAAACTTCTTTTACAACTATATCTCCAAATCTATTTTGTCCTGAATTTGGAGAGTGAGGTTGGATGGAGAAAGCTAGGTATTATCTCATATAGAGATTATTATTACCTTGCCAAGTTCATTCATATCCTAGGAAAAATCAATCTAGAATGAGATATTAGGTGAATTTTCCCAGGTTAATCAAGCATTCATTAAACGTCAGATTCAACTTTGTAAATTTGTCAGGGAAGTAAGGAGATATAACAGCTATGCCCAGAGAGATTATTGAGTGCTAATCACAACTCAGGTTTGAGTATGCCCGGCACACACTCCACCTTTAAGTCTTTTTCTGACCCTAGAACAGTTCTTAACTATGTGAGTTATATCATTCACAGTACTTGGTCTTAATAATTCTATTTTCCCCTTCAAGGAAATAATCTAGAAAAAAAATACATGACATCTAATGGAAATCTAGGATATCATAAAGCTGAAAAAAGAGAGTATAAATACTAAATGCCTTTAAAAGGTTTAGACTTGAATAAACTCTTTTCTCACAGGTGCCAGAAAGAACTGGGACTGTGAGTAGGAGGGACACTTTGGGTCATTTCCCCCATTCCACTCAAAACTGTGTTGTTTAATCCTGTGCCACATGGATTTTCCTAATTCTTACTTTGAAAAAGACTTTAGGTTTTAAAAGAACAAATAAAACATAGTCTGAACACTGTACAGCTAAATCTTCATTTCCAGGCATTCCTGTGTGTGTAGCTGGGACTACAACTCATCATACATCTCTGGAATCCTTCCCTGATCTATCTACTAGACCTCCTTTTCTAATCTCTGCTCAAAAAATGGGCTTTCTATTTTGTCAAAAGAAGAGGCTTCATAATTGCCTTCTGTTTATTCTTCCCACAATCCAGAAACATTGAACCCAGCTTAGGTATCAGAGTGGCCACAATAATCTGTATTTTCTATCTAAACCTGTAGGCCCATACTTGTTTTTGTCTTTCCCAAGAAATTAGTGAGTTCTGTGGGAGGATTTGTAAAGATATTTTTTTAATTGCTCTAAGCAAATCCTTTTGGATATATGGAGTAGATTCTACTTCATTTGTGATAAGTTTTCCAGTCTATAACACTCCAAGTTAGCTCTTAGGGCCCTCTAATTCATCACTCATTCTAGTTAATTATTAAGACTAGAACATAGAAAGAAAGTAGTTCATTCTCTTCTATTCCAAAGGATTGTTGGGCAGATGCTTTAGGGAAAAGATAGGCCCAAAGTTCCCAGCTGCTGAAGTCAGACTAAAGTTCCCCTCCTCAGTTAGAAGAGTTTAGGAAAGTCACATATATATGATTTCATATAAACCAAGATCATCAGTCTTTCTAAATTAGAATTAGGAAATGCTCTTTAAATATCCTTAGAGAAATCTATATACATTTTGTATATGGAGTATTTGACAATGATTTTGAGTAATATTTGTTTATATCCAGTTAGGTAAACTTGTATATTAAAAGTATTTGGATTCTCTTAGTGAATGGCTGTACTGATTAAAATGTCAATTCAAATAAAGGATAGAACTGTTGATTAAAATGTAAAAAGAGGGGCTGCATCACGAATATAGAGTATAGAGCACTTGCTTTACAGACAAACCACTTATAATTGATCCTTAGCACCCTACATGATACCCTGAATCCCACCTGAGCACAGATTAAAGAGTAAATACTGCTGAGTATGGTCTAAAACCAAAAACATTAAAAATTCAAATAGAATATTTTCCATTATATCTATAACTGAAATATTGATTTATCTTAGTCTTATGAAATGATATGTGTTTATTCATATGTATGAAGTATATAGGTAAACACATGAGAAAAAAAGTCATTTTAGAAATATGCTTTTTGATATTGTGTTTACTTTTGTTTTCTTTTTGGGTCAAACCTGGTGATGCTCAGGGGTTACTCCTGGCTATATGCTCAGAAATCACCCCTGGGTTGGGGGTACCATTTGGGACGCAGGGGATCAAACTGTGGTTGGTCCTAGACTAGCACACACAAGGCAGACACCTTATACGCTGCACCACCACTCTGACCCTTTATATTGTGTTTACTTTTTATTCACTCTCATTTCCTAGAGTATCTATATATCAAAACTATGTTTCTTTTATAAACGTTTTAAAATTAACTGCATCTAACTCTACTGAGGACTTCTAGCAGTGATCTTTGGCTACCATTTATGAATTACCGAACTGTATAGTTAATTAGAAATCCCAGAAAAGAACTGTCAAATGAACACATTGAAAAACTGTCATCATTTGATAGAAATAATAGAAATTTCGCTTCTTAGTTGTCCTATAAGAATTGCACCCTCCTTTCCTTTGTCTGATTCACTGAGGAGCAGCAACTATTCTTAAACAGGATCTGGCATTTACTTGAAACCAATAGTTTCCAGTAAAGGGTTTTTAGGATAAATGCAGCCTTACTAGTAAATATTGGTTTAATCTTCAGGGCAAATTAAAAGCTTGTGGTTTGAGACTGACGGCAGAAAGCAGATGCAAAAGGAGTAGGGACCCAGGCTTGGTAAAAATCCCCAAATAATGTCCTCTTTTCCAGCTCCAGGCAAAAGAACCAGAACTTACCCATTCATTTTCTCTTAAAGGAAAGAATTATCCCAAACCTAGAAGCCAGGAGTAAAATTCAATCAGCCTTTTTCAATGCTTTGCTTACTAATGCTATATATTAAGCTCTCTTCATAATGTACCCACTGAAAGGCCTGGTAAAATAGAAATCACAGTAAACTGTGCTACGTTTTGTGGAGCCTGTGGATTACAAACGGAGCATAATAGCATGTTGTGTGACTCTGTTTATTGCCCAATTATAGTTCACGTGGGCATGTTTAGTTGAATAGTGTTAGTTGCTCTTTCACACAGAGCTTTTTTGGAACTTTCCAAAAACATTTTTGCAGATCACAAATTAGTAATTGTTCACGTCCTCGTTGATTTAGTCATATACACAAGAATGAACTCAATTCTTAGGCTGGTGTTCATTGTTCCAAATAAATTTCAGAAGTGTTTGGTCCACTTCTTTGAAGGATGTCATGGGTATCTTTAGAGGGATTAAATTAAATCTGTACAATGCTTTGAGGAATATTGACATTTTATGATGTTAATCCTTTCAATCCATGAGCAGGGTAAATGTCTCCATTTCTGTGTGACCTCTTTTATTTCTTAAAGCAGGGTTTTGTAGTTTTCTTTGTGTAGGTTCTTCACATGTTTATTTAAGTTGACTCCAAGATATTTGAGTTTGTGTGACACTATTGTGAATGGGATTGCTTTTTTAATGTCCATTTCTTCCTATCATTATTGGTGTTAAGAAGGCCGTTGGTGGGAGCCGGGAGGTGGTGCAGGAGGTAAGGTGCCTGCTGCCTTGCCTGGGACGGACCACGGTTCGATCCCCCGGTTCCCATATGGTCCCCCGTGCCTGCCAGGAGCGACTTCTGAGTGCATAGCCAGGAGTAACCCCTGAGCGTCACTGGGTGTGGCCCAAAAAAATCAAAAAAGAAGGCCATTGGTTTTGCTTGGTATTTTTGTAGCTTGCCACTTTACTATATAAATCTATTTTTCTTAGAAGCTTTTGGTAGAGTCTTTAAGGTTTTCTAAATATAGTATTACATCATCTGCAAACAGTAAGAGCTTTCTTTCTTTTCTTTCTTTTTTTTCCCCTGGGTCACATCCAGCAGCACATAGCAGTTACTCTGGCTCTACACTCAGAAATCGCTCCTGGCAGGCTCAGGGACCACATGGGATGCTGGAATTCAAACCACAGTCCTTCTGCATGCAAGGCAACTGCCAAACTTCCATGCTATCTCTCCAGCCCCAATTTCTTCCTTTTCTATCTGGATACCCTTGATATCTTTTTCTTGTTTAATCGCTATGGCAAGAACATCCTGCACTATGTTGAATAGGACTGGTGAGAGAGGGCAGCCTTGTCTTGTACCAGATTTTAGAGGAAAGGCTTTTAGATTCTCTCCATTGAGAATAATATTTGCCATTGGATTGTGGTAGATGGCCTTGACTATTGAGAAAGTTTCCTTCCATTCCCATCTTGATGAGAGTTTTTATCAAGAATTAGTGTTGGAATTTACTGACTGCTTTCTCTGCACCTATTGATATGATCATATGGATTTTATTTTTTTTTGTTGATATGGTATATTATGTTTATTGATTTATGTTAAACCGTCCTTGCATTACTGAGTGAAACCTACTTATGACCTTGATGAGGCAATGGATCTTATTTGCTAGAATTTTGTTGAGGATCATCACATCTGTGTTCATCAGGGATATTGGTCTGTGGTTTTCTTTTTTAGTAGCATCTCTGACTGGTTTTGGTATCAACATGATGTTAGCTTTACAAAAGTTATTTAGGAATATACCTGATTCTTCAATTTCATGAAAGAAGCTGAAAAAGATTGGTACTAGTTCCTCTTGAAAGTTTTGAAAGAATTCGCTAGTGAATCCACCTGAACCTGGACTTTTGTTTCTGGAAAGACTTTTGATTAGCATTTTAATTTCTCCAGTAGTGATGTGTCTGTTTAGATATGGTATATCATTCTAGTTTAACCATGGAAGATTATAAGAGTCCAAGAATTTATCAGTTTCTTCCAGGTTCTCATGTTTCCTGACATAGAGTTTCTCAAAGTAGTTTTTGATTACCCTTTGAATCTCTGCAGCATCTGTAGTGATCTCTCCCTTATCATTTCTAATCTGGTATAAGTTTCTCTCTCTCTGTTTCATTATGAGTTTTCCTAGTGGTTTATAAATCTTGTTCATTTTGCAAAGAGTCAACTATGCTATATTAAACTGAGAAGCTTTTGCACTTCAAAGGAAATAGTGCCTAGGATACAAAAGCCACTTGTATGAATGGGATAAACTATTCACCCAATACCCATCAGATAAGAGGCGAATATAGAAGACATACAAGGTACTGATAGAACTTAACAAGAAAAAAAATCTAACCCCATCAAAAAATGGAAAGAAGAAATGAACAGACACTTCCTCAGATAAGAAATACAAATGGCCAGCAGTCACATCACTAGTCATCAGGAAATGCAAATCAAAACAGCTATGAGGTATGATCTCATGCCACAGAGACAGGCACACATCAAACAAAAAAAAATCAAGAACTAAATCAGTACTGGCAGGAATGTGGAGAGAAAGGAAAAATCATCCACTGCTGGTGGGAATGCCATCTATTCCAGCCTTTATGGAAAACAATATGGAAATTCCTCAAAAAGACTGAAAGTTGAGCTCCCATATGATCCAGCTATACCATTACTAGGAATATACCCTATGAACTCAAAAGTGCAATTCAAAAATGCCTTCCTCACACCTATATTCATTACAGTAGTATTTATAATAGCCAGACTCTGGAAACAACCAAGAAGCCATTCAACAGATGAAATTAAAGAAACTGTGGTATGTATATACACAATGGGCTATTATGCAGCTGTCAGGAGAGAAGTCATGAAATTTTCCTATACATATGTGTACATGGAATCTATTATGCTGAGTAAAATTAATCAGAAGAGGAGAGATATAGAATAGTTTCACTCATCTATGGGTGTTAAGAACAGTAAGAGACATTATTGTAATAATGCCCAGAGACAATAGAGAGAAGGGCTGGCAGAACTGGCTCACAATCTGAAGCTCACTACAAAGAGTAGTGAGAGCAGTTAGAGAAATAACTACACAGACAACTATGGTGACAATGTTAAGGAGTGAGAGAAGTACAATGCTTGTTTTGAGAGAAGGGGGAAGGGAGATTGGGGACATTGTTGATGGGAACTTTGCACTGGTGAAAGGGGGTGTTCTTTTTATGACTGAAACCCATCTACAATTATGTTTGTAATTAAGGTGCTTAAATAAAGATAATAACAAAAAGCAAAGAATAAAGCTGTAGCACTAAGAAAAACAAAAGAAGTCACTTATTTTCAGAAAGAAAGAGTACAGAATAAAATGCCAACAAGCTCTTAGTTGCCTTTTTGTGAATTTTAAAATGCGATTTATAATCTAGATTAACTAGAGATGAGGAATAATAGCTATATCAAAAAGACCTCACCCAGCTCTCTTCTGAGCCTCGTAGGGGAATGTTAAAATATCCCCAAAGATGAGCTTTTCTATGTTAGGAGGCATTGTTTCGTGAAACACGCTAGCAGAGGCTTTGTATACTAATCCCTTAAAGAGAGCTTGTGGTCAGTAAAATGTGGGAGACAATACAGTTTTATAGGAAGGATTTAATTATCACTGTTGGTGATAGAATTCAAAACCTCTCTTAACTCTTTGAAGAGTTTACAAGCAAAAAAAAATTGAATTTCTCAATGTGTCCCCTGAGCCTATTCCTCAAAAATCATTGAAACAATGTCAGGAAGTAATGCTCTTAGGAGAAAGCTAAATGTCCTTGTAGGATATTTTAAGACATGTTTTTTGGTAAATATTTTGGAGTGTATGATTTAGAGAATCTGAAGTCAGATCTTGGTGGTTGCATTAGGATGAGGTAAATCAAAAAGCAGTGTCTTTTCAGTTCTGGAGACATGCTCTCTTAGGGTATCAAAGAGTCAGTAATCACTAATCAGAGGGGTGGGGCACACCCATTGACACTCAGGTATTACTCCTGGCTATGAGTTCAGAAATCACTCCTGGCTTGGGGGACCATACGGGAAGCAGAGGGATTGAATTGGGGTCTGTCCTAGGCTAGCGCTTGCAAGACAGAAAGCTTACCTCTAGCACCACTACTCCAGCCCCAAATAATCAGGTTTTAATAGCTGTGCAATGCAGATTGATACCTTCATTTAATTCTTCAGTTTAATTCTTAGTTTAATTTTTTTTTCCTTTAACCATGCCAATGATCTACAGCTTGAGAACAGAAGATTCAGTATAAAGAGTAAGCCAAATAAAAAATATCAACTGAAATAGATACTTATTTTAATTTCCCTGCATAATGTCAGATGGTATAGAGAAAATTTGGGTTCTAGTTTAATAAATATTTCATTTTTTATAAATATAATAATTAATTATTTGGTAGAAGTTAGATACTTAATTATACTTTGTTGTGTTAACCTACACCAGCATAGCATAGTTGGGTGTCCAAAGGTTCCACGTAACCTGTCAGATTTTGCTTTTTTCTCCATCTTCCACATATCTCTGTGCAATTAAAACCATTAATTTAGAAATTCAACTTCTTTCATATTATGAAGGCAAGGTTTTAGCAGCAAAATATATCTATATCTATATTTGCTCTATACCTAGATTGTCTCTCTCTTAAGGTCTGATACTGTCCTACTCTTCTCTGAGCTCTTCCCAGCAGAGTTTTGTCCCTTAATGATTATTGTAATGTTCCATGCTGTGCTCCCAATTACAGAGTATATTAAATGCTTTTATTCTTTAATTTTTTGGGAGAGCACACCCAGTGACACTCAGGAGTTACTCCTGGCTATGCGCTCAGAAATTGCTCCTGGCTTGGGGGACCATATGGGATACCAGGATTCAAACCACTGTTGGTCCTCAAATTTGCTGCATGCAAGGCAAATGCCCTACCGGCTGTTTTATCACTCTGGCTCTATAAAACTTTTAAAGGGACATGTTAGTATAGTCTTTATTTTGATGAGGCCACAAAACTTCAGAGAAAAAAATTCATCCCAGGACCCTCAGGGAGTGAAACTTTTAAATACAATGCAAAATTGACACAGGAAGACAACTACTAGGACCTGATGTTTCTCTCTTCCAAAAATTAGAACAAACTTTTAGGCTAATAGTTTTCAAGCTACTAGATAGGTTACAAAGTTAAATGTTTTTCCTGACCCCTGCTATTTTTGTTGGTTTGCCATTCAAAGAGAGAATTAAGCACAGATGGTCAAGCCTGGGGTGAAACATGGAGTGTCAGAAATAATAAATAGGAAAAGTAAAGATTAAATAAAGAAAAGTAGAAGAATGTTTAATTATCTCTCACCACCAAATTGTGGATATAGAGTTAACTTTTTATTTTTATTTTTTGCAAGAACAAAAATAATATTTGCGTCATGTTTCCTGTATACAACTTGTTCTAAATGCAGTATTCTAAGCTTTTCTATACTGTCCTTTGTTCTTTTGACATTGTTATTTTTGTATATAAATAAAACCCCTTGTTTACATTACTGTTTGAGAGGCTTTGGGGTAGAAAAAGGAATAATTTTCTCAAATTGGTCCACCCTCAAATCATACCATAG
The DNA here is from genome assembly GCA_004027635.1 of Crocidura indochinensis. Taxonomy (NCBI): domain Eukaryota; kingdom Metazoa; phylum Chordata; class Mammalia; order Eulipotyphla; family Soricidae; genus Crocidura; species Crocidura indochinensis. Next base: position 2,824 of record PVKC010041014.1, on the reverse strand, counting down.
TTAAAACAATACAATGAAGAGAGCAGGGTGGCCCACTCTAGCCTGCACAGTTTTGACAATAACTGAATTAAATGTGTGGGGGTGGAAACCAAGATTGTCAAAGAAATCCTCATAGGAAAATTCTTGTTTTTGGTTAAAGGAGCCTCTGTGGAAGATGAAGGGCACGTGGTTCCAGAGCAGAGAGGTGCGAGTCCAGATGGCAGGGACACGTTGAAGCTTTGCTGAGATGCCTACAGTGGATTCAACACATACTACGAATAAACACCCTCAGAGAGATTGGGACACTTCTTAGCGTCACAAAGTCGGGGAAAGTAAATAAAATAGGACTGAGTCAAACTGTCTTGTCCAGGAAGCCAGGCAGTAAAGAGTTATCTGGATGGAAGAGATTTGCATGGATCTGGGAGGATGAATGATAACAGAGCTTCAATTACCCAGAGACAGAGTGTCTTAGACTCTTGGCTAAGGACATTGCCTGTTTGGCCTCATATAACAATCAAAGCCAGCTCCAGGAAATGAGTACAATTAGCACCCCCCATATTAAAGATAAAGAGGAGATGTTTTGAGAAAGTCATTTGACAGAGATTGTGAAACAAGTAAATTGCAAAGACAAATTTCAAACTGAGAATTTATCCATAATCATTTCTCTCCTATTTCTCTTGGAGAGATATGTCAAAGGAAGATGCTAGAAGCATGCCTTCAATAGCTCTATGCCCCGAGCATCACTGTAAGCCAATAGAATTCTACTTCATTTGGTGGAATTTTCCAAAGGCAATATCTTTGGATACTGCCCAATCCCTCCTTCCCTCCCTTTTTTTTTCCTCCATTAGCATCGTTTTCTTTTCTTTTCTCTTCTCTCCATCTTACCTAGATTGTTCTCACTATTTGTTAATCGTGCTTGGTTAAGTTGAAACTCTGAGTTTCCTACTCTGAGCTTTGGCACTATGTTCTGAAATTTAAGACAGGAGAAAGCCCTAAATAATTAGGATTTTAGGAAGACATGTTCAATCAACACTTCAAAAAAGACTTAGATTTCTTTTATTCCATGTCCTCTTCATAAAGCTAATATCACTTTTTGAGAAGGATTCTGGTGTGGACTTGTTTACCAGAAAATTTGTAACAAATATTTTTTCCCGTTAAGCACAAAATTCACAAAGCATTTTCTTTGTTTTTTTTTCTTTTTGGGCCACACCCGGTGATGCTCAGGTGTTATTCCTGGCTATGCGTTCAGAAATCACTCTTGGGGGACCATATGGGACACTTGGCTCGAACCAAGGTCTTCTGGGTCAGTCGTGTGCAAGGCAAATGCCAACTGCTTGCACCACTGCTGTTGCCCAGCACAAACTATTTTCTAAGTCCCCCAGGAGATGATTTTTATCCATCCATTAGGAGATGGTGAAGATAAATGGTGAGAAATGGTGTTCAGAGCTAGATTGCAAATAAGCTGGAAAATAGCTGCAAGCTGTGCCCTTGAGTAGAATATATCACCCAGATAGGGCCTCAACTGGAAAGCACTTCAAAATCTTCTTCACCTTGCTATTAACCAGAGTTACTGACAAAGTAAGTCTGGTTTTGAAAAGATAAAGAATAATAAGGAAACTACTATTTACTGTAGGTCAATGCATCGTATTTAATAAATGGTATTTGGGGGCTCATACCCAACAATATTCCTGGTTCTGACCTCTGAATTTATTCTTGGTGGGGCTTGGGTACCTTACAAAATTTTGGGTATACAACTCAGAGTTGGCTGCATATAAGACAAGTACTGACTGTACTATTACTCAGGTCCTAAGTGACATATCTTCATCTAAATTGATCTTTAGATGGTTTTTTAGTTGTCCATCATCTTGAATTAATCAAATATGGAAGTTTCTAAACTGAGAGATCTTTAATGATTCAAGGTAACAAACCATTAAGGTATAGATTAGGAAAGAAAACAGGTTTGGGCAACACCGGACTTCTTTACATTTGTCATTGTCTTGCCCAATGCTGTGTAGATTCAGAACTTTAAGTTAAGTCTGGTCTCAGAAACCTAACTTTGAGACTATTATGTTTTCCTTAACTATGAGAGTTAAACTTATTTCAAAGGGGCATGTTAAAGTAAAAGCTAAAAAAATACTCATCTAGTTTTATTTAGATTTTTTTTATTTTTAATAAATAATTTAATTGAATCACCAAGACATATGTAGTTACAAAGTTGTTCATGGCTGACTTTCAGTCATACAATATATACCAATTACCTAGCTTGATCAGAGACAGTTTGCAATATACTATCTTTAGAGGGGGTGGCACAACTGTGGAACTCAGAGGTTACTCCTGGCTCAGGTGACCACCTGGGATGCCGGGAATCGAACCTGTCAGTATTGGGTCAGCTGCGTGCAAAGCAAATACCTACCTCTGTGCTAACATTTATTTGGCTCTGCAATATAATATTTTAATATTTTTAGTTATTTTTATTTGACCAAAGTGGATTACAAATCATTCACAGTAATATTTTAGGTACATAGTGAAATTGAATCAGGGGCATACCCACCACCAATATTTTCCTCCCTCCACCCTTGTTCCCTGCACCAGGGCTGCTCATATAAGTGGTTCTCTCTGTGTCTAGCTTGTTGTAGATTGGGTATCAATTCTGCTGTTGTTGGCTTTGGATTTGGTACCTAAGTCTGATCATTTTTTATTTCTACTCAATGTTCATATGACTGTTTGGTCTTGGTACCCTCCATTATTTCCCCCTCAATTTGTGTGGTGGATCAAGATGGTTCAAGTTATGTGGTTCTGTTTGAAGGAAAGAAAAAAATGGGGGGAGGAATCAAACAAACAAAAA